>JBAGKO010000014.1:2390557-2407752 GCA_037177275.1 Acacia concinna
TCACCTTCCAGACTTCAGGAGACAACATGGATTTTCAAATCATAATGAGGTTTTCAACTATTATCATTCAAGTTTGAAATGCACTGTAGAAAGGACATTTGGAGTATGGAAAAAGAGGTTCAGAATATTGGAGGAAATGCACCCATATAGCTTTCCAACACAAGTTCAAATAGTTTGTGCCACAATGGCCATACATTATCTTATGAAGCGCAATTATCGAACTGATACAAATTTCAGGGAAGGGGAATGAGAAAATATTACTATCGAAGATAATGATCATCAATCTCAAGAAGAAACCTTATCTACTCAAAGTTCGACCTGAATGAACCGGCTTCGTAATACAATGAAAGGCTATCTTGTTATATGTAGGTTATCTAATTAAATGAACAATTAATTTTAGTAATGTATTGTTATTATTTTTTCTCCAAAATTAATAGGGACAATGTGGAAAGAAAATTCTCACTCAATATAATAAGTATTATTTTTCACATACATTACAACATCTGTTCCCAAAATAAAAGTAAAAAAAATATCATAAAATTCACTAAGAAATCATCATAAGTCACTTTCTGCTTATCTCATCCAAACACAAGTGATTTATAAAAATAAGTCACTTTTGCGACTCCTATCTAAATACAATTGACTTCTCATAAGTTACTTATTTTTATAAGCTACTTATTATAAGTCACTTATAAAAATAAGTCACTTATGATAAGTTATAGCCAAATGAGTCCTAAATCCATCCCAAACTAACTCTTAAGGGCTAAAGGTAGATTTTCCCCCTAATTATGCCCAATTTAATAAGAGTAAATTAATAATATATTTTGGATTTTAGTGTAGTTAATAAAGATATTCTTGAAAATTACTTAAATTTTAAGACAAATCTCAATAAAAGACCAGCATACTAAATTAATTTCAGTTAATGACCAAAACAATCTAAAATTTCATTATATTTTTATTTTGTCCATTAATCCTATAGTGAAATTTCAGAATATTTTAGTCCATGACTGAAATTAATTTGATGCCTTGGTTAGTGAAATTATCTCTAAATTTTATGACAAACTTAATGTTTTTAATTATTTTTTGTACTTGTATTTGATTTAAAGTACGAATTGGTTGAGAAACTGTTATAGTCAATCAATCTATATATTTAAAGTAGTTAAAATGGTTTACGAATTATTTTAAATTTTATGTAAAATTAATAAAAGTACTGCCTCTCTTGTATCATTGTCAACATGCACCAAACAAACGAGAGAACGTAAATTTGAGTAAAGCGTCATTTTAAGTATATAGGATATAGATACATAGGAAGCTTCGTAGAGTGAGGTGGTGGGCACCAAATATCCATGAATAATAAGCAAATGGCCATTCAAAGCACATGAACTGTGAGATTGGTAAGTCACACTTTCATTAAACTCTGATACTGATATCTTCCTACCCATTCCTTTTATTTTAATTTCATTTTTAAAAAAAAAAGAATTTTCATGATAGTTTAATCATGTAAACTTTTAGAAAAATTGCTAAAAAAATCTCAATACATATAAGAACTTAGGTGTTTAAATAGATGCAACTCACCTTCAACAGGTACAACTATTCTTCAACTGTATGTAACATTTCTTTATATATGTATAACTATTATCAATTTTATACATAATTGAAGATAAGTTGTATAAAATTAAAGAAAAGTTACACTATTTAAGATTGGCTACACCTGAGTCTTAAAATTCAAGGCTACGTGTTAATTCTATTCCGTTTTGTAGATAATTGAATATAGTTGCACATAGCTGAAAATGAATTGTATGCATGGACATTGAAGATATGTCTCACACAACTTTGTATATAAGTGAAGATAAGTTATACACAACTAAGAAAAAGTTACACCCATTTAAGATAAGGTACATCCAGGTCTTAAACAATTTTTAGGGCTATGTGCAAATTGTATTCTGTTGAAGATAAATTACACAGAGATGAAGATGAGCTACATGGCCGTTGAAGATATGTTGCACTTGAGCCTTTAAACAAATTATAGATACTTTTGAACAATTAATTTTGTAATGGGGATTTTTCAGCAATTTTTTCTAAGTTATATTCTTGCATTAATACTGAAATTTAAACTCGTGATATATAAGGTAATTTTACAAACTAAACCAAACCAACTTTTATCTACAAGTCAGACTTTTAACTATATGTACTTAATGTTTAGATTGAAACCCTTTTAATTTTTTTCCCCTCAATATATATATCTTGATATGGTTGGGCTATTTTATTGAATTCGATTTATCGACTCAAATTAAGGTGATCTAATCAAACCAAACTTATTAGGCCGATTAGGCCTATAAACCCCACTAACCTTGTTGATGCTATTCATTCTCATTAATTGATATATGATGTTTTTCTTTTTTAACCAACCTCTCTCTTTCAATTCTCTTATTTTTAATAAAGCAGGATGTATATTTCCCCATACACATCCATACATGGATATTTAATTATATCCCGTTTTTATCAAAGGTTGGACTGTCTTTAACAATAATAATAATAATTCATTAAATTTTATAGAAAAAAATATCACATTAACATCAATTAATAGAATGTTATAAATTCCTATGAAAAAATAGGATCTTATAAACATGATAGGAGAGTACTGATTAAATTCACTAAAAAAAACAGTACTAATTGAATATTCATGTGCATCACACAAGCGATCATTCTTTTTTTAAAGTAAAATATTCTAATCTCCCTTACGTTTTGCCTTAATTATATGGATCTCCTCTCTATTTTGAAAACATGAACTTAAGTCAAAACTATTAACTATATTTAAAATTTTTAATTAATATTTATTTTAAAAATAAATTTTATTTCCTAATTTGCCATTCATTATTAATAATTTCCTAATTTTGAGCTTTAAATTTTTTGAGTAATTTAAGAGTTTTTCCTTAATTTATTTTTTACTTTAGTAAATATTTTATCTATTAAATTTTTTCTGTATCTCAATAAAGACTTAATTAATCTAATTATGCAAACATAGAAAAATTAATTAAAAGCATAATCAATTCTTTCAATATATATATGCTTAAATACATGTGTTATAAATTTTGTGTAAAAATTTAAAAAAATTAAATCAAAAATTTAATTAAGTTATCTAACACTTCAATTTACATTATTAATTATTTAATACTATACGGTGAAGAAAAATATTAAATGTGTTTTTAATTTTGGTGTCGTGACAAAAAAAAATATTTTTAGCCATTTAAAAGAATAATGAATAGATAAGTTTCCATAAATATGATAATTTTTTTAAAAAAATTAAAATTTAATAATACAATATTAATTAATGAATTTATAATATATTATAAATTTTGAACACACACAATTATTTTTTATTGCAGAGAAAATTATTTTTAGATAAATATAAATATTTATTCATTTTTTGAAAGAATGATCTTTTAGTTAATATAAATATTTAATAGTCAAATTTAACGGTAAATTAAAAGAGGAGGTTAATTTTGATATGCTCCCCCAAATGTTACGATGGGAATCAAACCTCTGTGCGGTTATTACTTATTACCACTTGATCCACAATGGGTAACTTATAGTAATAGATTTGTGGATAGCATATTACATATAATAGAAATTGGGCTAAGTTTGAATAAGTAGCCCAAATAGAAGAGCCCATCGTTGACAATACTTTTTTACTAAACGTAGGCAAAACTTTAAGGTCTGTACCACTAAAAAAAAAAACTTAAGCTATGTACCGAAAAAACAAAAATAAAACATTAAGCTTAATTAATAATTACTCTCTCCATGATGATAGTAATTCTTAATGTAACTTTTGATTATTTTTTTTTACATATCTTTAAAGATGAAAAGGTGAATTTCTATATGGACAGCGCGCCTAGATTTTAATTGGATTATTCAAAAGTCAAATTAAGATTTTTTTTTTACTAAATACCTCTCTGTTTTTTTAAAAAAAAAATGCCCCAGGTTGTAAGCATTTAAATATATCATTAGTCAAAAGGCATGATTAATTGTTGCTTCAATATTGTTAATCATTCAGATAAACCCAGGCTTGTACATGATTTTGTCTCTAAAATCACACTCTCATGGATTACATGCACCATATATTGAGAATTATTTTTTAAGAAATTACGTAAATTAAGGAAAAAGCTAATAAGACAAAAACAATCATATAATTGATTCACTAGGACAATCGATTGCTTTGTCCACTAATTAATGGAGTCCTTTGGTTTTAAATATTGCGTGATTTCATGAAGACACATAGCTTTCTATGTTCTATTTATGAAAGACAAACTCTGGGAAAAAGAATTTGGCACCAAGAATTCATTTATGGTAGTATCATCAATAATATTATCTAATTCTAGTGCATATTTTCAAAGTCAAGTCAAAGGTTCACTGTTTAATTGTTGATCACTATGTTTCTCTCTATACATATATAGGGTGTTTTGAATAATTAATTTTTATGGATAAACTCTTCATTGTCATTTAGTATATTCATGGAGGACAGAAACACTGGTTCATGAATAATGTGCATAAGAAGCATGAATATGAAGAAGCAATAGTGGCTCATTGATTCTCTGACTCAAACATAGGGTTAGGGTTTTTTATGGTAGTGTTGTTTGGGTTTAGGATTATTCTTGTTGGGGTTTAGCCTTTTTTGGTTATGTATTTGCTTTAAACTTTTAATTGTTCTTGCAATATTTAGTTTATTTCAATACAATTATATTTCTGAAAAAAAATTAAAAATGAAGAAGAAAACCAGAAGAAAAAGAAAGCTAAAACATATAGTGGGATAAACTTTACACTTTTGAGAATTTGTGAGTTTACTGTTCCCTGTCGGTCATAAATGTAATAATCTCTTAAAACTAGGATGTTTAATTTATAATAAGCCGATATGTAATTTAATATTACACGTAAATATTTTAGATATCATATGAATATTTGTTATTTAAAGAGCAATCTATGGAAGCATTGAAAAGTTGTAAGAAATTGATCTTTATGTGATATAAATTGATTTTATATCTAACGTCAACTAGATATAAAAGAAAACTCACAAGTAACACTGAATTTGAATGAAAAATAAGCACAAAATTAAACTTGTCCCTATCATTTGAAGGTTTAGAAATTAAATAGTATGAATGTATTTTAGTAATTATGGAAGATTGCATAATGGTGGAAGAGTGGTGGATCCATAATAAGGACATAAAGATGGGTGTGAGCGATGTTAATTATGATGAGATAAGAAGAGATATAATTGAGCTCATAATAAAGCATGATTGTTTGGAGACACAATTAAGTTAATTAATTATTGTTATTCGCATCCTTTTATTCTTCTCCACACGAGAGGCTTTGGAAGAACCTCATTATTTACATATGGCACGAGCATATGCAACAATATCTATCTCTCTTCGCTTAATTTAAATATTTGTGTATGATTTTTTTTTTTTGCCTTCGTATTTATATATAAAAAAAATCAATAAGTCACTTGTCTCTTTTTCATTCTTTTGAGCAATTTTAGAAAGTTGTAATTCTTTTTTTTTCCTTCATGATCCTTCTATTTAAAAAAGAGATTAAAAAAACATGGAAGTGAAACATGCATCTAGTCTCTCTCTTTTTTATACAATATATTTTTCTTTTATTATTTTTTCCTTGCTATTTAAACAGAAAAGAATCTGTTTTTTCTCTAATATTTTCTACTGTAGTTTTCTTTTCATCTCTCTAATTTTTTCTTTATCCAAATATGTGTGTTAATTAGCTGCATATTCTTATCGGTGGAGCTTTTATGATGAAGAATATATCAATAAAATTTGAGAAGAATTAAATAATTAATAAGTCTGAAATTTGCACAATTCAGAACAGAATGAGAGAGCATATATAATTGGAAAAACGAAAAGAGGAAAGTGATATAAAATGTCATCTCTACCTCGTCAAGAAGATAGTCACCTCATTCATAAATATACTAATAATGAAATAAAATATACAAATATATCAAACAATAAAATTAGAATTATTAAACAAATCAATGAAAAAAAATCAATTGGATCTAATATTAGATAATTATATTCCAGGTCAAAAAAAAGAATATTAGATAATTATAAATGAAATCTTTATTTAGATTCGAAATTGACCTCTAAGTGACATGACCTTTATGGCTCAGATTATATCCTATCTCTTCTTCTACTCTCTTATTGGTAATTCTTCCTATTCCCATGTGGCCTTTCCTTTTCATCTATTCTTCCATCTCAGATCTCAATAAATATTTTCGTTATTACATCTAGTTAATATAATTTATATTGAAAGTTGGAAAAAACAATAATTTATTATATGATTTTAACGGTACTAATTGATTCAATTCCAAGACCTTTTTCTTGTGCTAGAATTTCAAAATTTTGTATATGGAATTTTTATACTAATAATAATTTTGATATACATTTTTATACACCAGTTTTTTGTTATATATAATCTATAATTGCTGGAAAACGTTACTAAATTTTGATGGTACTGTTGAAGTTTACTCTCACCACTTCAATAATTGCAAAGATGCAACATATTGCCCCATCGCTCTCACCCTTTATTAAGTCTTCTCCTAATAATTTAAATATTAGTTTTTTTTTAAGAACATAACACACAAATAAATTGTTAATGGTGTTTTTAAGGTAGTAATATGATAGCATACGTTGCTCAATGTTTAAAAAGTAAGCTGTAAACTCAAAGAAAAAAAAAAGGTAAGCGATAATTATTACTACAATATCTTTAAAAGAATATTATTTTTAAAATTTATAATTCTTGTTGTCATTCATAAAAATCATAAGTCTTTAAGGATATTTTTCTTATTGTTAAACGTTTTAAAACACTTGAAGTTTGGTCACTGCAAAGATTAATAAGTAATTTAAGTAATTTCTTCAAAGAGTAATTAATATAATCCAAATAGCTATGGGTCAAGCTACTAATTAATTAAGTGAAATAAATAAATAAATGACTTAGTAATCAATTAAACTAATAATCAAACACACACACAAATAATAACTTGCAGAGCACAGTTAAGTATTAAATATCTTGTAGTTTGTTATAACTAAGAAAAGGTAATAATTTTAAGAAGAGATAACGATAATTTTTACTACAATATCTTTAAAAGAATATTTTTAAAATTTATAATACTTATCATTAATAAAAAATCATAAGTCTTTAAGGATGTCTTTCTCATTAACACTTGAAGTTTTTCCACTGCAAAGATTAATAAGTAATTTCTCCAAATAGTAATTAATATAATCAGAAGAAAAAAATTAATATAATAAAAAATGGATCAAGCTACTAATTAAATAAGTGAAGGAAATAAATGAACTTGTTAATCAATTGAACTAATAATCATATATATATATATATATAATAACTTGGTGAGAGAAATTAAGTATTAAATGTCTTGTAGTTTGTTATAACTAAGGAAAGGTGAGTTCCATCTAATGGTCAAAATCCATTTCATTTTCAGTGTCAATTCAAACTTATTTTGTTTCCCGTGTGATCATATGCTTGGATAAACATCAAGTCATTTAAAGTTTAGATAACCTAATTAATTTGGGCCCCTCCTTTTGATTTGGTTTCAGATCATATAGTTCTTGAGTAATCCATCTAGTTTTGTCTTTTAATTAACAACATCTTAATTATCATCCATATAAAATTTTTCTTTTATCATTCAATAATATGTTATATATTCTTGTTAATTATTGGGAAAATATTTAATTAGGTTTTTTTGAGCTCATTTTCTCGTTCTTTTTGAGTTCTTCTTTATCTTCTTTGTTTTTGAATCTCTTGCTTTCTACAAGATTCAAACTCCACACACACACACCACCATTGTTTTCCAACAATTTTTACCTAACAAGACACATTATTAAGAACCTAGCTGGGCAGGTTCATCGTAGGTTCTATTTATAGATGTTAATCAAATTTAAACAATTTATATTTAATACTTTCTTCAGTGTTTTTTATAGAAGTTAGATAACTCAGGCAAAAACAAAAAAAGAAGAAGTTATATAGCTAATATAGTTAAGTTAGCTATTTGTAAATATTCTTTAATAAGTGTAATCAATAGAGATGGTGTGATTGACCAAAAAAAATAGGGATGGTGTGAAGAAAATGTGGACAAAATGAATTGAGATCTTATATTTAAGATTTAAACAAGTCAACAAGATAGTTTTTATATTTAGGAGAGGAGGTAGTGTTTTCTAAAAATATATTATTAAAATTGTTAAATTTGAAATTAAAAACCAATGAATTTTATTATCAAAACTATAAAATATGAGAGGGGGGGTTAATTAAGAGAAGTCAGGTTAAGGAAAACTTTTTTTTTTTTTGGGTTAATACGTTTCACGTAGAATGCATGGAAAGAAACTCAATTACCGTAGAAACATATTAATTATTGAATCAAGATGAATTAACTATGCATGATATTGAATGACACATTAATTATTATTTTGGAAATAATAATAATTATATAAAAGCATGATATATAATTAAATGTGTTTAATTTTAAATCGTCCCCAATTATTATGACAGTTATGTGTTGGGGTGGGTCATGGAAAATGAAGTGATAATCATCATGATTCATGAATCATGATCAATAGACTAATAATTAATATAAATCTTTTTGGTCAAGATTGATTGAAGACACAAGCATGAAGTGTGTCGGAGGAACCAAATGTTCTTTCAATAATAATTCACCTGCTTTGTTTCTGCAACCTATGCAAATGTGGGACACTTATACAAATATATATATATATATATATAAACTTATCAAATTTAAACTCGTGACAAGTAGTTAAATTCATATTGTAAATTTGTAAGAATTTACTTTTATTAATAAATAAGTGTTAAAAGTATATAAGATAGATAATAATTTCATTTAAATATAAATAAATTAAATTAAATCATCAACATGTATAATTTATCATATTCAACAATAAAAATTTATGTGAAATTTATATAAAAATTCATTGATAAGTTTAATAGCGAATTGACACATTTTTATAAAGTAAAAACATAAAATCAATAAACTCGCGAGTTTTACCTGAGTTTATAATTAATACGGTTCAAATACAAACGTAACATGATTTTATAAGGTAGGAACATATAATTGATAAAATCAGAAAGTCAACTCGTAAGTTTGACAACAATGTATATATATATATATATATTCAAGCTTCATTAAGCAATATCTTTGTTAAAATATAATGGTAAGTCAATTAAATAGTGTTAATATAAATGTTTTAAGATTTTGATCATTTGATACAGTTTATGTGTGTTATTATTTTAGGCTTCAGCGTTTTGGTAGTTGGTAGAATTTTAGGAAGTTTAATACGCAAAAATCATTTTTTATTTTACATTTTAAAATGTGGCAGCATCAAGTGGTCCATGTCCATAATTATTATTAGTATTACATAAAAAAGAAAAGAAATTTGTAGCATCATATTATAATTGTGTTTGCCATTATTCCAGTTAATTTAGTGGATTGGACCGCCTTCCTCGTCACGATGTATATTTTTCTGGATCTTGTTCTTCCAAAATAAATGCTTAAATAATTACTATTCACTATTCATTCAGACCATTAATTTGTTTTGGCAATATATAATGCGTGAAAATTCCTCTCCTCTTTTATAGTAGTAATTAACTATCTCTTTTTTTCTTTTTGACAATAGTAATTACTACTAAAATTTTTGCAATAATCTTGTGCCTAAGAGATATTTGTTTTACTCAAACACATATATAATATACATTCATCCAATTTTGGTTATACATATATATAACTAATATCTGTACATAAAATATAGAAGTCTTATGTATATATCATTTGAAAGTAATGTATAATACAGATTTTATCAAATAGGGGTAATATTATATATTGTCATACTTGCAATTTCATGGAATTTGGTTTTGGTCCCTATATTTTTATGTCCTTATTTTTGGGTTCCTATAGTTTCTGACATTTGAAATTTCCCTATAATTTTATAAGGATTCAAATATGACTATATGAGTTTAATGAGTTAACATCAATAAGTAAATATGGACCAAACTAAAACTCATCAAAGCGTATTGTATATGGATTAGAATCCAAACATGTGTAGCTCTTTGTCAGCTATGTGCAAATGCCTTTCAAATTGAAGAGTTTTGTGTTTAGTTGAGAATAGGTTACAAACATATGAAGAAGATTTGCATTAGGTCTGAGGATAATCACACCAAATCCTTTTGATGACAAAATTTTGTCAAATTGGGACTTTCCCCAATTTTTTAAAGTTGAGATTTTTTTGGGTACATTTTTAACAAGTTGTAGTTATGGTCCCTATATATATATATATATATATTACTGTGTTACTTATAGTCTCTATATTTTTAACAAGTTTTAGTTGTAATCCCAATGTTTGACTGTGTCAACAAAGTTAACATTGTTAAACTCATCAAATATAAATAGTCCTTATGAAATTATAGAACTACTGGATGGAATAAAATATCAGGATCAAAATTAAGATTTAATCAAACCATAAGGACCAACCGTGGTTTAACTATCAAATCAAACTTAATATTACTTATGGTACTAAATGTAAGAGCTAGTAAAGGGATAATCCTTTGTATCCACTTTGTCTCCTAAACTTATGTACTGTATTTAAATTCTCCTTACTGATTGCATATATTAAGAATATTTTTCTCAATGTGAATCATTAATTAAAAGGGACGTTTTAGAAAATCAAAAAGCATTTGTTTTCTAATAACTAAACTAATTTTCTTAATTTTTATAAATTAGTTATATAAATTATGTGTTTGTTGAGGACTAGAGGGAGCATAATACATGAGAAATCCCCCGTATCTTAGTTGCAAAAAGGAAAAAGAAGAAGAAAAATAAAAGTCTACACACACACACATATTTATATGGAAATGAATGTGAAGGAAAATGAAATTAGTGTCGTATTCTATCATTTTCGGGGGAAATTTTTGTTTCTACAACCCACATGGGATTCGATTCCAAGGAAGAAGAAGATGGATATATATATATATATATAAATAGATATAGATATCATAATATCATATCAATCTCTTGCAAGATTGAAGGCGGTGGGGCTGTCCTTGTTTTGCCACTCATTTTAATTTGGGTGTGTATGTGGTGGTGCCCTTTTCCCTTCTATAATATAATTTAATTTATTTTCCACAATATATATTCATTTCTTTAATTTCCTCTCTTCTATGTATGTACCCATCACCAACATTACATTCTTATGCCAACACACAACTTTAATTTGCTTCCCAATAATTGACTATGTTTCATAGTCATATATATAATGCGTGTAACCATCTCAATAAAGTTAAGTTACTATATTTCATAGTCATATATAATGCGTGTAACGATTTTATTAAAGTTAAGTTTAGGAAGAAAGGTTAACTCATTAAATCTGTCTTAAATTAGTTTCTTTTTCTAATTGTACACCTATATTTTCATCATATTTGTCTCATTTCTCTTATCGTTCTTGATGTCCAATGTGTACCACCAATAACTAAAAAGAAAAATTAGAAAATGATAATTAATAACTCTCTATATGACTTGTACTATGAATCAAAGTTTTATTTTAGAAGGCTCTTCATATTTTGAACATGAGGGCTTACAATAATGCTATAATCAATGAAACACTGTAATATGTATAAATAAGTCACATTATCCATTACTTATATAAATTAGTGATTTTTTCTTGTGATGCAAAGTTTCCCTAGATTCCTTTGGATCTGGAGGTCAAGTCTTAAAAGAAATACCTATGTCAAAAGGAGTAATCACTAACCACGAAATTAGAGCAATCACTTATTCAAACATCTTGTGATAAGATTTAAAATAGGTGTTGGATACTGATTAATAAAAAAAAATTAGTGAATTTTGTTGTTAGGAATGTTTTTACGTTTGATTAAGGATCGACTAATCTAATGAAGTAGTGATTTTGCGAATTAAAAAAGAAGTAGTGATTGGTTAATTTATATAGGACTATATATGAAGCTCAAATTAATAAAGAAAAAGGGAATAATATAGGTCTACCTAGAATCACCTAAAAGCAGTAAAACGTTGTAAACCTATAATTTGATAAATATAAAATATAATTAATACTATATTTATTTATATTTGAATAAGAATAAATATCTTTCGATGATAATTAGACTTAGACCTCTTGCCCACATAAACAGGGTCAATCACGTGTGTCCGTCAACCTTAGTTAGAGATTTGTCGGTCAAACTCAAACCCCTCTTTTTCTTTGCACACACCAGGAAGATAGATATAATAAGAAAAAAAAAAAGGAGATTAGTATTTCCTTTTCATTTTTTAAATTTTCTATAAAAAAAATAACCCACTCCTCGGTCAGTTCTGCAGATAATTATTAAAAAAAGAAGAGGAAGAAGAGGAGGAGAAAAGATAGAATTTACTTAAAAGAGAAGAAAAAGTCGATTGACTCTCTCTCTATATGGTCTATAATAACAAAGACTTTCACCCAAAGGCTTTGTCGTCAAATCCCTTCTTCTTCTTCTTCTTCTTCTGATATATATCTTCGTCTTCTGTAATAAATCTGAGTTTCTGTACATGCTCAGAAGTAGATAAAGCAGATAGATGAGTATGGAGCTTGGGTTGAGCTTAGGAGCTTCAAAGTCTTTCACTTTCATGGAAAAGCCTTCTCCTCAGTTACGAGCTAATAATCAAGTCGACTTAGGCCCCAACACTGCCTTATCGATTGGTCCGATCAGTAACACCAGCAAAAGTTGTGACGATGATGAAGAAGATGAAGATCGAGAAGAAGCCAAGAAGGAAAATCATCACAGTAATACTAATTCTATAATCAAAGAAGATAATCATCAAGCTGATGCTTCAAATTACAAATTCTCTTCTGCTGCTTCTCTTTCGTCTTCTTCTTCACAAAAGCTTCATCATCTTCTTCCTCCTCACTCCTCCAAACCTGTTCCTCTCTCCTCCTTCTCATGGCCTCCTCCTGAGAACGGTAAGTATAGGATGATGATCCTATAGTTTCTCTCTCATGGATTCCTCTTTAATTAACTTGTGTTCTTGATGTATATGGCTCTACCATGGCAGGTGATGAAGTGGGAGCTAATAATTCAGTGATGAGGGGTTTGAAGGTGAAGACGAAGACCGAGGAGGAAGAGTCGGAGGAGAGGACGGTGCTGTCGTCGTCTCCGATGAGCGGAGCGTCATCGTTTCAGGTGGATCTGTGCATATACAGTACTAGTAATACTTACAAATCAGGAAATTGTTACAGTAGTAACAGAAAGAGGCATTTGATGATGTTGAATGAATCAGAAGGTGATGAAGGTAATTATAATTACTACGATAATCGAAAAGGTTGTTCGTCAAGAGCAAGCGACGAAGACGATGACAACGACAATAACAACAGCGGCGGTGGCGGTGGCGGTGTTCGTGGTGGTGGGACCAGAAAGAAGCTGAGGCTTTCTAAAGAACAATCAGCTTTTCTAGAAGAAAGCTTCAAGGAACACAGTACTCTTAATCCTGTAAGAAGACAACTCATTCATCAATATCTCTCTATCCAATTAATTAATGCTTCCTTTGGTTTCTTCTCAAACAATAATTCTCTCTCTATTTTTGTGTATTAGAAACAAAAGCTTGCTCTTGCCAAACAACTCAATCTTCGTCCCCGTCAAGTCGAGGTCTGGTTTCAAAACCGAAGAGCAAGGTACAAACAAACACCCACACACACATGTATACATACGTACTTACCTACAAACGCATATAAGCTATTTAATCCACTTTTTGTGCTCATTATTTGGAAAAGTTGGAAAATGGATGCGAGCCTGGCTCAGTTAGAATGGTCCCACTACAATACTTTACAACCAAATCTAATTAATAGCTAGTTTGGTGAGAAACTTTGAGAGGCCACACTACATAATTGATCATGAATTATTGATTATGTTCTAGATAATCAAATTCATATCACTATGACTTATCACTTCAAATTATAACATACACACGCAAGCCTTACAAAATCTATATCAGAAGCTTTTACTCTTCCTAAGCTTCTTATATAATCAAAACGAACCAGATCTTATATTGAGAACTGGAAGTAGTGTGCGTGTGTGTAGGAGTTAATAATAAAGGAAGTGGTCGTGTCTATATAGATGTGTGTGTTGGGTATATGGGCTCACTTCCTATGTGGAGAAAGTAAGTTAGTTTCTTTCGGGGGTGTATATATATATATGTATGTATGTAAGTATGTATGTATGTTTGATAATTAATGGGCTGAGTACGTTGTGTAGGACGAAGCTGAAGCAGACGGAGGTGGACTGTGAGTACTTGAAGCGATGCTGTGAGACGCTATCAGAAGAGAACAGGAGGCTGCAAAAGGAACTTCAAGAACTGAGGGCTTTGAAGGCTTCAAACTCAAACCCTTTCTTCATGCAACTACCAGCCACCACCTTAACCATGTGCCCTTCCTGTGAGCGCCTCGCACCCAATAATTCCTCCTCCTCCAATAATAATAATAATGACAATAATAATTCTGCTTCTAAGTCTTCCAAACCAGTTGTTGCCTTCCCTTTCGCCAAACCTAAGTTCTATCCTTTCCATCACTCCAAACCACACCAGTCTTGAACAACAAAAACTTCTCATTAAAACCATATATATATTGGTACGTACGTACAGATCATATAGGAAACATCTAGCATATATATTGATCCCACAAACATATATATATATATATATATGGATTAGTTTCTTTCTTTCTTTTTACAAGTGTTTGTATTATTTCATACACACGTATAATCTCTGATATACACGAAACATTTTTTGGTTTTCTTTATAAAGTGCTCTATGGCTATAGATTGTGTCTTGAGAGAGTGAATGGTCGTGGGATTTTGTCGTTGCTGGGAAGAAATTGGTTTTGTACATGTGAGGGAGTTTAATTTTCTGAGACTCATGATGATGATGATAGGTTTTATAAAACTTTGCTTTTTGTGGCTTTGATTATTGTTGGATTTTGTTCTTTTTAATGTAGATTGATTTCTGATTATTTATGTATGTATTCTTTCTGACTTTTATATATCTTGGTTGATAATAGAATATTGAAGGAAAGGAATTATATTGTGGAGAAATAACTGCATAGAAAATTTCTATGTAATGAAACAAATTAAACGTGGTCCAATCCGTGAGAATTTGGTTCATTTTCCATGAAAGCATGGGCTTGAATTCTACTTAATTGATTATGTCAAGTATTTTTACGTATATTTTAAGTATTTCTATTGTTTCTACGTCTACCGTGAGACCCACTTTTGGTTTCAACTGTAAAATATAATTCATCTAATTTTTACGTAAACTTGAAGTATTGTTTTTGTTTCTCCGTCTACGGTGAGACCTACTTTTTGGTTCCATCTCTAAAATCTAATTCATCTAATTTTTATTTTTCAATTTCTATTAAAAGGATATCAAATTAAGTGCCCTCTTTGGTCATTTTTACACTTTACAAGACATATTAAACTCCTTTTGGATATTACAAAGTCACTTTAAATAAATCAAACCAAACACCCTCTATTAGTTCATTTTCCAACCAAAAATTAAACAAAGTATATAACAAAGTTAAAATATATATATAACTAACAAATTTTATAAACTAATCCCTCATTAAATTTTGAATATGATAGTATCTGGATTATTGCCTCCAATGTCCTATATATATATATATATATATATGGGGAAAACGTTTGTCTATATATGTATGGTGAGTGGGTAATGATTAATGATAATTATGAATTAATGTATTAGTGAAAAATTAATTAAGTAGAGAGAGGATTAATTGTAGGGTATATGGTGGGTAAGTAAGTGAGGATAAATGATAGTAATAGTCTAAGTCAACAAGAGAAGGCCGTGGTTCAAGGGGGCTACTTTTCATAAAGCCGATCGATGGAAATTAGAGACTTTGAATTTATGAATTTGTTACTTTTCAATCATTTCATTCTCAAAACACTTTAATCACAACACAACCCACTCTCATTCATTATGCATGAGCTACATTTTATCATAACAACAACATATAATTAAATTCAACTAATTATTATATTAATATATATAAAAATATATTCACTAAACCATCTATATATATATATATTCTTTTTCAGTTAATTAATTTACCTTTATTATTTATATATGATTAATCACTCAAACCATTATATGTCCTTGAGATTTTATATTACACGCTTGTAAAAATGAATCAGAATAAATATGTGTAAATTTATTTATTTATTTATTCTTTTATATGATCATTGATCAAATCTAGAAAATTCAAGCTAACTTAATTAGATGTCCTTTTGCTTCTTGTGAGTGAGAGACACCAAAAGAGACAGAAAAGCCATTATAGATAAACATGTCTCCTAAAGGGACCTTTCCCTTTTACAACCCCAATTATGAGTATTCACGAGAGAGGCAACTTATTATATACACTTTCCATTCTAATTATTTATTTATATTAAATAATATTTTTTTGAAAAAATAACAATCGTGTTCTTCCCACATATACCGTTATCCCTTTTTAATAAAATTATTTATATTAATTTTATTTGTATAGATGGACAAATTTGGAAGCAACATAAAGTTATGCATTCACAAACATGAAAGCACAAGAGTTTTATAAATAAGTAATATTATGAATAAATTATGAAATTGTATAGTATTAGTTAATCATACCCTTTAGTATAAATTAAATATGATGGCTGCAATCACGAGGAGGATACTATGCATCTTTTAAGGTATTGCCTAAGGGTAGCAGGTGCTTGGAAATAGATTATTGACAACAATTTCTGGAATTCTTTCTTTTCCTTGCAAGGTGCAGAGTGGGTTCGATGGAACCTAAAGAGTGAGGCGGGTTTGCCTTACACAAAGAAAATCAACTGGTCCACGCTCTTTGGATATATGTGTTGAGAAATATGGACCACGCGTTGCAACAATCTCCTGACAGAATCATATATGGGTAATGGTCCTTCCGCAAAAGCCTGTTTCTTCCGAGCATGCTTAAACCAAGACATGGTGCAGATTCAGGATAGATCTAGTAGACCAAGAGTTCTTACGCAAAATTCCAGGGTAACTGATCACAGTTATGTAGAGTTAATGGTTGATGGATCTGTCTTGGAAAGTGGCCGAAGCGGTTGTG
>JBAGKO010000014.1:2407852-2433061 GCA_037177275.1 Acacia concinna
TTATATATTAGTTCATAAGTCAAACAACATAATTTAAAGAAAAACGATAAATTTTAATGTCTTAAAGTAATGTAATTTAGCTTTCTTAGGATTTTTTTAAGATTCTCCAAAAAAGTCAACTGGGTCTTATAAATAGAAACAGATGTAGTATAGAAGAGTAGAAAATTAATTTAAACCTCTTAACCCCATTTTTCTAATTTTTTAAAATCAAAGTCATTGAAATTTTCTCTCTTCCTTCCCTTTCATTTTCCTCATACCAAACTGACCTTAAAGGGTTGACCTTAAAATGAATTCATGTAACTTTCAACTTGTTTTTGCCAACAATATAACTTCCAACTAAAGAATACCTCCTAACTGCTACAACGGAAACGTGTGAGTCAATCCATCCTTATTCAATTTGTAAAGTCTAAATGTAAGATTTTTTGTTCTTAATATTTCAAATGATATAGGTTCATTTTGGCCCAAACATTGGTATTTAACAATGAATTCAAATCCCGGATTTATTATACTTTAAAATATTAAAAAAATAGTATAATAAAATTTAATTAAATTATAATCTCAAAAGGTTATACTTGTTTTTTGAAGGATGCATGGCCTATTCTTTTCAAACATAGGTGCCAAATATGCATAAAATGTGTAAAAAATTATATTTTTTTGAATAAATCATGGTCATTAAAACAAAATTCAGACTCTTTGCCCACAATATCCAAAACTCACTTCTAATTTACTCGACTAATAAATTATTATTTAGTGTTGGAATTTTCTGTGATCTGCACAAAACTTTAGGTTATTATTTTTCCTTGGAAAAAGAGGGGAAGTTTAGATATTTCTTGGATAACGTCAAATTATTGCCATTATATTCTCCAGTAAGGGCAATACAAAGTTTTATATGTTTGTTTTCAAAAAGGCTTATCTTTGTTTATAAAGATTAAGCATGTGGGCTAAACGAGCTAACCCATCACAAGTATGCGTCAACAAGTGCGAGTTGAAAAAGCTCATTTCCAAGCAAACCAATATTAACGGACCTAACCACCATACTTTTTGACAGGTTTGTACGTGAGCTCGCAAGCCCAATCCATGTTATCAGCTCTAGCCTCTAGGTTAATGGTCAACCGGGCCTCACTTATTTTTTTGTGCATGCGTGAAAATTATTTTTTTCTCTCCGAAAAAAATGGTTGCAAGTTCTTTTGTTTAGTATTAAAATGCTGTTTATTCATTCTTGCCCTCCCTTCTCCCCCTCTATATATTCCTGAACCTACATAAGTACAGACACTAAGCATAGTAGAGAATTCAACAATATAGATGATGAGTTGTAGTATTCCCTACTTCTTTTCCGTACTCTTTTTCAGTATACTCTTCCTTTCCTTTAATCCCACGGCATCAACCAACCATCTCATTGAAGAAATCTGCAAGGAAACTTCAGAGACAGATCCAAACATAAGCCTCAACTTTTGCATATCTTCCTTAGAATCAGATCCCAACAGCCATAACGTCAGATTAAGCCTCACTAAACTTGGTCTCATCGCCATGAACCTAACCAGAAACAATGTCACAGATACTAGGGTTTACATTAAGCACCTCTTGAAGAAGAAGACGAGCGAAGGGTCGTCTTCATCAATAGATCGGTATATCAAAGATTGCTTAGAGGATTGCCTGGAACTGTATTCAGACGCCATCACAATTGTTGAAGAAGCCATTGGAGATTACAAAAGAAAGCGTTATTTAGATTCGAACGTCAAGGTTAGTTCAGTTCTTGATGCATCTGCCACCTGTGAAGATGGGTTCAAGGAAAATAGAGGTGTGGTTTCGCCGTTAAAAAAGAGAAACAATGATACTTTTCAGTTGTCGGCCATATCTCTCTCCATCATTGATACGGTCCGAGAATAAAATTCAAGAGATCCAGTTCGTTGATCGATGTATGGTAGTAACTAGCGAAGACGTTTATTCCGTTCACACAAATTATGCATATGTATGAGTCTGTTACTGTTACTGTAATATTGTTAGAATATGATTTGGTGCTGGCAAACAAAATATGATTTTGGCAAAGCACACGGAAATTTAGTATAGTGTAAAAAAGGAATATCTTGAAATTGCTTAATTTCTACAAAGTCTATAAGAGATCCAAATTACTATGGAATTAAGATTTTCTTTTTTAGTAAAATGACCTAATTATCCTCATGCAAAACAAAAAAGAAAATTCATCCCCCTCCTTAGTTATTGTTTACAACAAGGGAGGCACAACAACAGCTAATGACAATTATAAGGCGCGATGAAGTGAGCTTTTTCCTTTTGTTTTATATGAGAATAATTACGTCTTTTTAACCGAAGAAAACTTAATTCCAGAACCGTTCTTATGAACTCCATAGAGTTTAAGTTATTTTGAAGGACATTTTGAAATTCATGTATTTTGATGGTCTTTATACATCTTTCTTCGTATATTATTCTCTCCTGATGATTTCCTCTAGACATGGATGTATTTTATGCACCAAGAGAAAAGGCTGGAGATATAGAGAGAGAGAGAGAGTGAGACACACACACACACACAGTAAGTGCTCCCGTAATTGTCTTGTACAGTATTGAATAGAACCAGAAAGTGTACGTCATTGCTCTTCATTCTGACTAGTAAATTTCAAATTAAACATTTATTAATTAAGAATATTAAGAAAGTGAATTAACTCGAACATGTACATGATTCAAACATATGTTTAAAGAAAAAAAAAAAAGAGGCCACCTTTTACCCTCAGTACACAAAACAATTTTGCTCATATAGCAGAAGATACTCCTGGTTTTTGGCAACAAACAAATATATGAAAGATTAATTGATCCAATTAATATATAGGGATAAAGCTATACGAAGTTGGGATTTATCATATGTGAAACTTATTATTTATCTGGATTTTGACTTTTCAGTTAAAATATTGGTTTGTTACTGATACATCCTTACGTGATATACTATTCCAGTATTTTTCTAACTAATAACAACTTTACATAAATTAATGAAGTTGAATAAAATTTTAAAAAAACACTTTTGTAAAACAAATCACAATTATTCTCAATAAGAGCCGTAAGTTAAACGAGTTCGGTGAACTAATTAAGAAGTTTTATTTGTAATAAATTAGGCATATCAGGTGAAAAAAAATTATGATTTAAACAAAGTTAAAAATGTTAAATTATGAAACATGCATAAGGCCTTTGTCTCCAACCCTTCTATCCATTTCCTCTATACTTAATGTTTTAAATATTGGATTATGTTTTAATATACGAGATTTAATACTAGATAAAATAGTATTATAATATTAAATATAATTAAAATATACGACTATAATATTGTTATATAGTATTAAATCTCATCCATTAAAATATGATCCAATGGTTGAGATATTAAGTAAAGAGAAACTTAATAGAGAGACCTATTTTCCTTCAGGTTCAACCATCCAAGTATCTAATTAATTGTCATTATTCATAACTTTAATTAGCTATATGAAGTTTTAACAACCATTGGGAACTATGTCTATATTAGATTGATTATATATTAAACTTCTCACTGCGTCCTAGTTCGAGTAGAATTATGTTTCAAATGTTGATCACAGCGCCCTTTAAGGATGTAATTGATGAAGTTCGTTTTATTTTGAATAGGGACTGAGTTGTCCAAGTCTCTCAGGCTCCTAGGGATTATATGACCCTAGCTGACAGATTAGCCAAACTCTCTTACTCTTTAGAAGGTAATTTTTGTGTCTTTGATCAACCTCCATTTCCTTCATAGAAAAGGGAGGTAGCTGAAAGTTTGTTTATTTGAATAGATTAGGAAGTATTTTATTCTTACTTTTATAAGCTCCTTTATTAATGTATGATATCCGGTTTTCGGCAAAAAAAATAAATAAATATGATGGATGATGGCAGCTCAAACCTATAGTTACTCTTTCGTCTCATTGTTATGTTTGAGTATAATGTGTGTTATAATTATTTTTAAACAAAAAGATTAGCCAACAAAACGGTTAATTAATAATATGATATCCAACATAAATGCAAGACTATGATTTTATTATATTGATACGGAAATCAATATAATAGATATCAATATTTGCATCAATATAAAATGAAAAATTAATTTATAAAAATCATGTAAATTATATTTTCTTAATTATAAATCGTTAAGAGTGCAACTTATTTATATATATATATATATATTGACAAAAAATAAACCTCTCATATTACACAAAACTTATCAATATTTTTTTACCATGCATACCTAGTAAAGCGCATATATAATTTATATATGGACACACACAAATACCAATCATCAAGATGCATGTAGTACAAAATATTATTTTGAGATCATTAAATTATAATAGTTATTACAATGAAGCAGCCCTTGTCATTAGTTGCTTCTAATAGTAAAACACCATAATAATTTATGTCCACACAACACAACTAAGAGAAGAAAAGGCCAACAAGTACGTTCTCCTTTATATTGATAGTTTAATGGAAACGGAAAGAGAAAGGAAAATTGAATATGTATAATAGAAAGCAAAAGAACATAAAAAGACATAAAATGAGTGAATGATTGTGAATCATTAAAGAAACCACCAAATAAACAAGCATTGCCAATAGTTTTGCAGCCGATCGAGGGGTTGATTTAACTTATTATATCAGATCATTAGTGTCTCTCCCTCTAAATTCAAAAAGCATAAACAACCATCAATAACTGGTATCCAACACGTTTTTTAGATCTTATTACCAAGTATAGGAGCAATTGTCTTCTCTCTAGGACTTGAACTCAAAATTAAATAGATCTAATATATAGGGCATTATACTGCTATACCAACTGTTTATTGGTTCAAAAATAATATCATTATCATATAAATTTCACTCACAAAACTTATGGTAATCCTCCGTTGAGTTGAAGGGGTTCAATATTATTGATCATGAACATAACCTTCTTATATAATAAAAATAACATTGAAAGAATTATGCCATTAGATCCTAACAATTTTTGAAAATAATATTGAATATACACACACACACACACACAAGGAAGCACAAGAGGAAAGAAATTATTGAGGTTGATAAGAGACTTTGATACCATTTATATATAAGGTCATCATCGGTTCAAATTTTAAAATAGAAAAAATAAACATGTTAAGAGAGTTACTCCTACTAATATTAAAAAATAATATTGGATATAATTTATATATGAGAAAGCAGAAGAGGAAAAATAAAAGGAATAATTGAAGTTGATAAATCATGGAAGGAATAAGAAGGGCATGCGTTGGCTGAGGGCGGTGATATGAGTACAAACGCACCATGCAAAAGCAAAAATCAGTAATCATTAAAAAATAGAACCGACCATGGACCCATTATGCTGGCCCCATCACTTTCTTCTTATTAATTAATTAATTGACAACCATAATATATACTATATTATATCTCAACCCTAAAAAGAAAATAAAATTCATGACGTGACCCAATCACCAAAATTGAAAGTTCAACTGCTATTATTTGGATGTCACCCAATGATTTGTGGTTCGTTTTTGTGTCTTATGTCACCCATCATTTCGTAACCCTCATTTCTTTATCCTCAAATTAATTTTCACCACACTTTCTATATAACTTATTCATAATAATTAAGGTTCGTAAATTACTTTACGATATGTATTTCATTAAATTACTGGTACGTTTACTTCTTCAGATTCCATAAATTGCATTAAAATCCTACTAACAAAAGGATTAAATTTTTTTATAGATTATTTATGACGTTCGTATTTATGATATGTAGATGCCAATCATTAATTTCCTTCTAACACTGTAACTCCGTAAGAATATACCTACTTACTTACTAGAGGAAATTGAGTGATCTAAAGACTCTTTTACATTTATTTTGTCCTTTAGTGAATTTTTCAAAGACGTATTAATCTGAAACATAAATACTTGTAAGCATTAATTAAGGTTGGAAGCCTTGGCCGGTTGGCCCTTGATCCACTACACCAGTGGCTGTACGGATGTCTACAAAAATACATATATATCTATATATATATATATATATAACTTTTATGTTTTTAAATATATATTTATTTGAAAAGAGAACATGTAATGTAAGGGAAAGATATTCCATTGTATTTTTCAAAGATATAAGGAAAATTTACATTAAAGTCCCACCCTAGATAAAATACGATAAAAAGATCCCTTAAAATCATTAATTTATAGGCAAGTGTTGTGGAACATTATTACAATAAATTTGAAATGTGAAACAACTCAAATACCCTTAGTAACAACATACCATGCTGACCCCTATCAATTTTTGGCGCCTCTCTCTCTAACATATGGTTGAAACTCTTCATAAATGCCGTTGCCATTGGATAAGCAACACTTAACATTGGTTGACCTTCATTGTCATCGAAATCTCTAGCTTCATCATTGGTGGCTCATTGAAGCTTTTACTCTCCACTGATGTAGCTTTTCCTCATTGCCAGTAAAGCTTTTTCCAGTCTCAGTGAAAGTGTTTGTCATCACTATCGGTTTTTCGAAATCATTTCTCAATCTCATTCTAATTTGGTGTGCATAGTTAGGATGAGTTGTTAATAGAGGGCAGCAATAGTTATTAAAATAAGCACATGAACTTGTTAGTGAACGCCCATGGACTTGTCAGTGCATTACCCTAAAATTGTTGGAGGAGATAGAGATTGTAGTGATTTTAAACAGTGTTGCTGATCAAGTCTTTCCAAGTTGGTAGGTTGAAAGCAACATAGTGAAAGAAATGACAAAGAAAGAAAAGGAGGAAAGTATTGACTCAATAGACACCGACTCACTTTTGCTTTATTCAGCTACTTCAATTATTTTGTCCTCGCTTATTGTGGTTATTTAATTTAATGAGCGAAAAATTTGGAAGAAGCTGAATGTTTGTTAACTTCCATGATAAATCAACCTTATTATTCTAACTAACTTGTATAAAGGACGTGTTGATCTTGTGCAACCATTGCTACAAAATGACGCAAAAATGATGCGTCAATTGTGGCCCTTTTTAGAAAAGCGCAACAACTTTGATTAATTTTTTAAAAAAAAAGTAGAAAATGTGGCACTTTTTAGAAAGAGTGTTACAGCTGCTAAACACTTTATGTGACACTTTTAAAAAACAAAGCGCCACGAGAACTAACCACTGATATATATATATATATATATTAAGTAAAAAAATGAGAAAGTGGGACCTCAATAGTGCCTCCCTAAAAGGGGTGGGGACCCTCTTTAGGGGAGCGCCCCTTAAAAGGGACACCTTATCATTATTTGTAGCGTTTTTTAAGAGAATGTCACCCAAGACCTTTTTTTTCTTTCGCTCACATATTTTTATTCTTTCGCTCATTTTTTTACTCTCACTTATTTTAACTTTATATCTTTTTTCATCTCAATTTCTTCTTTGTTTCTCTTCCTTCTTTCTTTATTTTTCAGCTTCACCTCCATTGAAGTTTGAGAATCTACTATTATTTTTTCTTCCTATTGGTCTCCACTAAAAAAGTATGTCGAACAACTTCTCCTTTGTTTCTTTTTTGTGCTTTTCTATTATCTTATTCTCTTATACGAGCTGTTCTTGTATTTTTTTTTTGGTTACTTACTGATTGTTCTCTTACACAAGCTATTCTCATGTTTATCTTCTTGTTACTTATTGATTGTTCTTTTGTATAAGATGTTATCTTGTTCCACATAATATTTGTTTTAACTTATTTTTAATCTTTTTTTAGATTTTGTGGTTAGGTTGAGATTCAACTCTCTACTTGACTTCCACTAATCAGTAAGCATCATTGATTGGTTTTTTATTTGTACCATATTTGATATTTTGAGTTATATTTCATTAAGGTTTAATTTTTTTGCATATTCATTTTAAATTTTTAAATATGGTTCTCAAATTTACATTTAAAGTCCTGTGAACAAAAATAATATAAGATTCTACACACAAAAAATTAAAAAACTTTTTTAAGCGCCACCTAAAGTGGAACACTCACTTCTTGTAGTGTTTTCTCAAGGAAGCACCATTTAAAGCCCTTTTTTGAGAAAAAAAATATATTGGAACTCTTATTGTGCTTGGAAAGCACTTCCCAAGCACCACAGGAACTTAATGTGGCGTGAAGATATGTAGCGCTTTTTGAGCACCACATATTAATAAAAAAAGCGCAATATGGTTTATTTTTAGTAGTGAACTTTCTAAGAAGTTTAGGGGATTGCACGGATAAGTCCATAGGTGTTCATTGGCAATTTATGGGCAACTATTGATAAGTCCACATACTTGTGTAACAAATGAGACAACTAACAATGAAAATTCTCATGTTTGCCATAATAATATTAGGTGAGACATTGTCCAAATAATCTGTCCACTTAATTAATAATGAATTACAATAAAAAAGGTGTTTTATAAATATGTCCACACAAAATATAAATATATATAAAAACAATTGAAGGGGAATACACTGACAAATCTATAGACACCCATTAACAAGTTCATGAGCTTGTTTTAACAATTATCGTTGTCCCTATTAACAACATAGTCTGACTTCGTATACCAAATGTAAATAAGATTGAGAAATGACTTCATAAACCAATGGTGATGACAAACACCTTCACCGGTGATGAGGAAAAGCTTCAATGATCCACCCATGATGAAGAGGTTTTGATCTTATGATAATAATAGTCAGCTGATGGTACGTGTTGTTTGTTCAATGGTGACGACCATTATGAAGAGCTTCAGCCATGTGAGAGAGAGAGGCAGAGGTGCTAAAAATGTTTGGTGTTTTTTTACCAAGGGTATTTGGGTTTTTTCACATTTCAAATTTATTATAATAATTTTCCACGGGACTTGCCCACAAATTGGTGTTATCAAGAGATCTTTTTGTTGTATTTTATCTAGCCTAAGACCTCAATGCAAGTTTCCCAAGATATAAATGACCAAATTATGTGTGATGGCACAACAATAACCAAATTATGTGTATATATAAAATTTGTTAAATTTAATTATAGAGATAAATATTTGAAAATTATAACTTAATTATTTTCTAAAAATATATTTATTTATGGAGAGAGTGAACGAGATAGAGACTAACTAATAATTAATATAGTGACTCTTTTTAATTTCGAATTAAGATAGTGATACTAAGTAATAATTAATTATACTTAATTTTAAACAGACTAGTATTACTGTACTCTATTTTTAAAAAAAAAAGTCACGTCTCCCTAAAATTTTTTTCTTTTATATATATAGGACCAGAGGGAATAAATTTTAATTAATGTAATTAATTAATTAATAAGCAATTAATGCTGGGATTTGATATATAATTACTGAATGTGATTATGATGTGGAATGATTCAACATTCCGAGGTATTTATGTGCAAGTGGGAGGACCAAAAGACCCCCACAAGAAGTGAAGAGGAGTTGATAAAGGAACCAACCTTTTTGTTTTATTATTTTGCAAATTGATAGCTCCATATCACTACTTATACATATAATAATGAAAACAAACAGATTTGTTTGATTTTGCATGTGGAAAACAAATAGGTTCTATTGATCAAGGGGAACATATATAATTCAACTCTAATGAAAAACCAATCTACCCAAAAAAAGAGTAGATTTTTAGAGGAAATAAAGTATTTTCCTTTTTATTGGAAAAATTATTATCCTTTCCATCTAGAATTATGCACACTACTATATCTTAATTTGTGTAAATATTTATTCTGGAAAAAATATGTATAAATATTTAAGAATGAAGACTCTCATCGTTTTTAAAATTACTATATTTGAAATATAAAAGTCTAATTTAATTTTTTATTTTTAAAATAAATGAAACATAAAATAAAAGGAGTCATATTTGTTAATTATCACTTTCAAAATAAAATGATGACGTGTTAATGAAAAATAATTTTTAAAAAAATGAAATGTTCATTCCCCTAGTTTGCATGCATATACAGAAACCATACTCTTCATTTTAAATCTTGCTATGTGCTATAGATTGTAAAGAGAAACAAATGAATATATTTCTCTTTTTTTAAAATTATTTGTTAGTTAATTATTTTGTATCTATGTCTTCTATCAATCTATGATAATGTTGCATACATATGATAAAAAAGTTTAGCTCTATTCAAACTTGTGGAATTCGTCAAAAGAAATTAAAGGAAGTGCAATTTTCGGTTTGATTGATGGAAGTAAAGCTTATTTACAAAAAGAGACATGAACGCACTTATCTTTTACTTTTATGTGATTCATCTTCTTTCAAATTATTACTTCTTGTACTTCCTTCAAAATAATTTTATTTTTTCTACATCTTCGTTTGTTAAAAAGAAATATGACTGTAAAAATAAATTATAAATATGATACAAGATTATATAGATTATGTCACTCTTCCTTTTAAAATACTTGAAATTACTAAAGTATGTAATTGACTAATTTCCTCCGAATATTTGTTTTCATGTACAATTATACTTGTCTATTGGATTATTTACTTATCTTTGTTTAATCATCCTTTACCTAGCAGAAGGAACTCAACTAACTATTAAGTTATAAATATTTGAACTCGTAACGTCTTATTTAAAAAGACTTAAGTGCTTAATGTCAATTGAGCCAAACAACTCTAATATTGTCTATCTCATTTAATAGCTATATATTTATAAATTTAATTACCAATATCTATCACTTAAATATTTTTGAATTAAAAATAAGATCATAATGTTTTCTTTAAGTGGGGGATTTTTTTTTTTTTGCTAGCTCTTTACAAGGTAGTTAATTGAATATTAATATAATACAATAATTTAGTTTAATGTCACAAATATCAGTCATCTTATCTTTTCCGACATACTTCTTCTGGTCCAAAATATAGGAGTCTTTTATTAAAAAAGTATATTTATGATATACAGTGAGTTATTAATTAGCATTTTTTAAGTTTATTGACGGTACCTATTAGATATCGATAAAAATGAGGGGTAAGATATATATAACTAAGTAAAATTTTTATAAAATATAAATTCAAGACTTATTTAATGAATTAATTATATTTGCTTGAATGAAGAAAGTATTACAGCATGGAAAGAGGCATTGAGAGAAACTATTAAGGTAATTTATATCCCATTAATCACACATTCTATTCCTTCTACATCATATTATAATCACTTAGCCAGAGAGGGAGAGAACGATATATGAGAGTTGATGTAGAAGATAAATGATGATCTAAAGTTATATTTGACTCAACTAACTCCGAGACTTATTGGATAGAATTGTAAATTGGGGACTGCTTTTAGACATTCAATACAATATAATAATCTATACATGTCATGGCCTTGTTGATCAAATATATATTTTTCATTTTTTTTAATGACTTAAAATTTAGATGATTTATATGATGATACCCCCACCAGTTCTTAATGTACAGGAGTTATCCTTTTTTTATTATTATTATTCGGATGTATTTGAGTTAATTAGGATTTGGGTTTTATCCTAGATACAAGACTTTATTCAACTTTTTATATATATTTATCATTTTTTAAACAAATTTAACTAACTTATAATAAATTAATACATATCTAATGTTATACACGATTTTTTTTTTTTTAATTTTCAATCATATTGCATCTATAACTAAATAGAATTATCAGTTCGAGCATCCTCTTAGCGACGCGTAAGCTCTATATATTATCTATCTATTATTTATTATATTTCAATTAAAAGTAATTCATCCCGCCTCTATATATACTCTATTATCTATTACTATGTTCCAATTAAAAATAAATCCTTCCATTCCTATATATTATCTATTTATAAAAATAAAAATTGTTAGCGACACGTAAGCTCCATATATAATCTATTTACTTCCTACTTTATATCAATGAAAAATAGATCATTCCATCTATGTATCTATAACTATATAAAAGTAGTTGTTCGAGCATCCTCCTAGAGACGAGACACGTAAGCTCTATAGATTATCTATCTGTTCTATAGTATATTTCAATTAAAAATAAATCCCTCCAACCCATATATTTTTTAGTAATAAAAATAAAAATTGTTATTAAATTTAGGTAGCTTAAGGGCCGTTTGGTTAAATTGCATTGTCATATGCAATGCAGTGCAGTGTATTGCAATGTGAATGCAATGCAATAGGAATTACATATGTGACGTTTGGTTTGTTTTTTAATAGAGTGCAATGAGTTATTTTATACTAATATTTTAAAATAATTGAATATATGTAAAAGACAAATTTGCTCTTAAAGTGTAAAATCTACAACTACTATATCAGCAAAATAACAAAAGTCACAGCTGTCTATTCTCAATTTACTTTTGGCTAGGGGTGTTCAAAAAATCCTGATCTTATCTAGTACTCCCAGCCCAATCCTGAGATTTTAATCTTGAGAATTTTCTGGTCCAAGCCGAGACCAAGATGAGATTAGCCTTGGTGATCTCGGCCAAGGCCAAGATTGGAATCACCCTTAGTGCAATAAAAATTATCATCATAGGTGTGCAATGCAATCTAACTAAACAGGCTCTAAATAACTTATTTTTTATTTTACCAAATTATTTTATATGTTTTGACTTAAGATATAACTTCCAAACAACCCCACTATTCCCACATGTATACTTGTGCGACTAAAAGAATTTAAATTAAAATACCAATTAATTTGGTTGCATACATAAAATATTTAAATATGTCACTCTTCTTTATACCTAATTAGATTATACTGCTTCCAACATAAGCAGTGTTGCGCGGGTTCCATGCTATTTTCTCATAATTAATGTCTTTTTTTTAATATAAATGAACAAAAATAATATTATTTAGCGTGTGTTTAGGGCCATGTTTCTTAATTTTCTTCTATCAAAACTAAGGCTCAAACACGCACTTAGACCCATTTTAAAGGATAGGAAGCAAATTATGAGGGGATTAAATTAAAAGTCTAATGGATGTGAAATTAAAAAATTTGTAGGGAAAGAATTGAATGATTTCTCAAGAAAATAACATTATATGGGTATATCATATATCTTACACGTAAGTAGTAATAAAGATGAAATAGTCAAATAAATTAGTTTCAACAATTCATTCATTCATTCATTTATTTTGCTCTTGCTCATAGCCAAAGAATAAAAAAGAGAAAATTAAAATAAAATACCTAGAGGAAACAATATTGATTGTAAAGAACTATAAAAATTGTAATTACTTAGAAGGATTAGCTACAAAAATATAAAATTAAATACACTAAAATACCCCTAGTATAATTTATGTATTCCCTCATACATCTTCTCCCAAGCCATATTTTAATAACTAAAACAAAATTTTAAAATTTCCTAAATTAAACAAAAATTTTATTTTTTTTTCACAACTTTCAAAAACTATCCATTCTTCAGTTTTTTTTAAAAAAATATTTTTTATACCCCAAAAAATTTCATATGATTTATTTTTAGTTTATAAAAAAAGTATTTAATGTTAATAAAGTTAAAAAAACATAAATAATGTATTATATCAAAAAAAATATAAAAGGAGTATAGCTTTATCGATAGAGTCGAATATTTGCATATCTTTCCATGATTAATCTTAGGCTTTTGTAGGACTTAATTCTTTATTTAGGGCATAATTGAATATTAATGTGAGATTTAAGTGCAAAGGGTATTTTAGAAATTTAATTAATCAAATTGTGATATTTTAAATAACAATTTTAATTCCCATTATTTTCTTTAATTATGAACATATGATATTACCTATTTGTATTTTATTTGTAGGCGATGGCATGGCATATTGGAACTCAATGAAGGGCCTTATTTGGAAGCAACCCAATCTCAGCCTTCGGATTGCCCAAAGAAATTGTAGCACCCAAACACTGCCTTATACCAAAATAACCACCTGGATCAGATCTGAATTATTGAGGAAACATATTCATTCGGTTTTAATTCATTCAATTCATCTTCTTCCATTCGACACTATTCTCTCTCTCAGATCCAGAACCATCGGCGATTGCTCTCTCTCCATCCATCTCCACTTACCTCCACCATCATTTATTCTTCATCCTCCATCTCCACTTCACCACCGTCCTCCTTCTGATTCGGCAGTTATCACACCGCTATTATGCTTCTGCGATTACGATGGAAGTCCAGTTGTTCGGTAGAGCTGAGTTGCAGAGAATGAGTGGCTAAATCCTTATCCAATGGTGATGATGATGCTAGCCTGAGTTCCTGAGCTATTAAGGGGAGTTCTATGTCTTTAATTCATCTTCCACTTTTTAGATATACAATTTGTAATTCTAAACTGTAAGAATTTATGGATTGTGTATGTTCTAAGGATTGTAATCGGTTGTTTATAATCTGGATAATGGAATTTATGTTAGATTGGTACTTTGGGATTGTGGTTGAATTATAGCACTTTCAATGTTATTCAATTACATTTCCTCCAGTCTCTTAAAATCAGTTAATTACTAAGGTTTTAGGAGTTAATTGAAGGTAGAGAGGATCTTATGAATCTAACATGACCTAATCACTCAAGATATTTCTAATTAACTAATTGAGTCTAGGTTTATATTAAATTAGAAGGTTAGGGAATATTGATTAACAAGGGTCCTTGTTGGTCCTTGTGATTAGGTAAGAAAAAAACTCAACATTAAAGTGGACAAGGAAGGCTAGTTGATTGAATCACCTAGAACACTAATCTCTTAAATTTACATATATTCGTACCTTCATTTCAATCATTGGAAAATACAAAAACAAGTTGATTCTTTCAACTAGGTTAAATAGATGAAACTTGCACCTTAACCCTTTAGTTAATTTGTTATTTACACACTAGATTACCTAGGAACTAACAATAGGCTTCTTGAGAATAATGACATAGGTTAATTACTATACTATTGTCTTTAGTTTAAAATTATTGATAGAAGTAGACGACTAACCTCTTCATCAATTTGGCGCCATTGCCGGGGATCGAACCCGAGTCGCCCAAGTGACAGGCAAGAATACTCACCACTATACTGCATTAATTTTACTAAAAAGTGCTTAATTAATTTTTACTAAAAAAAGATCTTAAGTCATTTCATTTTTTTTATATAATACATTATTTATGTTTTTAAATTTTATTAACATTAAATACATTTTTTATTTTTTATAAAATAAAAATAAATCATATAAAATTTCTTGGTTTATAAAAATCATAATGTTTTTTTAAAAAAAAACTTAAGAATGGTTAATTTTTGAAAGTTGTGAAAAATAAAAATTGAGAAAATTTTTGTCTAATTTAGGAAATTCAGAATTTTGTATTAGTTATTAAAATATAGCGTGCAGGGATAAGATGTAAGAGAGAATACATAAATTTTACTAAAGATATTTTAGTATATTTAATTTTATATTTTTGTATGTAGTTTTTTTAAATAATTACAATTTTTATAATCTTTTTCAACAAATATCTTTTGATCTAGGTTCTTCGTGCTAATTCTCCCAATTAAAAAACTATTTCCGTATTCTATTCATTATTCTTCACTTTATGCGTCAGTTTTTTCATGTAATTATTTATTATCCTTGTCTCTTCCTTTCAGAATACGATAGGATTATAAAAGAATATCTAATATAACAGATTTGTATACATAATCCAGCGTTCTTACCAAATTCATACTATGTATATCAGAACAATACCAATCATGAGACAGTAAATTAGTTATATATTAATGTTGACAATTTGCAAGGAAAAAAAATCATTAAAACTTGCATATAAATTAATAAAAGTCTAACATGTTGATAGAGTTTTAATTTATTTACAATTGTTGTGTACGTAAATCCACAGATTAAGTTTACATCATTATATTGGAACAGTCCAAAAAAATTGGATCATCAAAATAACAATCGACACGTGTCAATTATGATGATTATAAAAGCCATACAAGTGTATTTCTTTAATTCTTTACACACACACACACACAAATTTCTTAATATTTAAATCAATCAATCTTTATTAAAAAAGTTAATATTAGTTGTACCATCTATAAATCTTACATCACATGGTAGGATGTGGATATACTAATTAAAAAGCTTTAAGATAGAATTAGTTTCCCCTTACATTTCATTTAATTATATAATATAATGCACATACACAAACATGTAATACATTTTGACCCAAATAGACATCTTAACTTGGTGGTAGTTTGTTCAGAATTGAACTCCAACTAAAATAATCAAAATTCATATTAATTATAATTACGATTAATACTTATCTTGAAAGAAAATATTATCTATCAAAAATGTGAAAATGAATGAGAGGACAAATTATTTTCTTTCTTATTACACTAATTTTACCTACTAACTACTTACCCAAAAATTAACCAAAAATTTTCTTCACTATACGTGGCAAAGTCAGAATCAATCTCTCTCTGGAAATATTTTGACACTATCGTTGCATGAAGCCATGAAATATTGTATAGGAAAAACAATTATATAAACTGACTTTTTTTATATACGTAAATAAACTGACTTTATATAGTAGGTATATAGTAATTAATTAAATAAATATCAGAGATTTGCACAAATCCACCAACTTTCTTGTGCTAAGATTAGGTTTTGAACATTCTCATATTGAGATATTGATAGTTAGGAGTGTGAAGGTGTAGAATTAAAGAACAAATTATTACATGATTGTGCTCAATATAATTATACATACTGATATTGGATTCTAATCATCAATTCATTTTTTAAAAAGAAAAAAACCCGTGATCATCAATTCATTTTTTACCTAACTTTTACCTTGTCATTTCAAGTCAAATATAGCCCATTAACTTTTACCTTGTCATTTATATTCACATATTAGCCCCCTAACTTTTACCTAGTCATTTATATTCAATCATTTAAAAAAAAATTGATTGCTTTCTTTTTCCACCAAAAAATTTTGATTGATTTGAAGAGCATTGAAGTTGCCATATATCCATGCCTAAGGAAATTAATGTTAGTGGGATTAATGACAAAAAGTATCCAAGATTGGATACATGTGTATTTCTCTGGCAAAAAAAAAAAAGAAAGAAAGAAAGAAAGAAAACAGAATACATGAGTATTTCATAGATTAAGAACATGATTTGAGGTTCAATTATCAACTCTTGTATATGAAATTGAAAACCCAAAAAAAAAAAATCTACCATTTATCCTCGTTACTTTGAAAGAAATGAGTTTTATGGTACCAATGGAGAATACTCTTTATCCATGCCAAAAAAGATGGAAAAAGAAATAATATTAGATGTAGCAATCAGACTCGACAATACTAAAATATGACTTAGTTATAATACGGAATATCACTTAATTGTATAAAAACCTAATATATTTTTTTTTTAAAAAAAACAACTCGAAAAATCGTATAGTAATTATATTAGAAATAATTTTGACAATCCGAAAATTCAATTTTTCACGAACCAGCTAGATTCAACGATACTTGAACATAGTTGGATATGTGAATGTCATATAATTATATAAATATAATTTTTTTAATTAATAAAAAAAAAGGTAGAGAGAAACATGAGAGGATAGAAACAAAGAAATGACGTGATGGAAGGATTAAAGGGTGAGGTAGTAATATTGAACACGCAATTAGCAATGATAATGAATTTGAAAGGTAATGAAAAATAATAAGCATAACGCCAAGCGTTGAGATATGGAAATAAAAATTGATAAAACCTTTTTTGACTTAAAATCTCAATCTTATCCCTTGAGTATCAAACAAGACAGACAATTTTTTTTAAAAAAAAAAAAGACAATGATTCAGTTTGGAATATAATTTAGGATCTTGCATCACATACCCCAAACAAATATTATACGTAGTTAAAATTTCATATTGTAGTGGTTGGATGGTGACGGTGTCATTGTGTGCATGAGTAGCATAAATAATATATAATCTATCTGATAACCATAACTTGAAAATGCTGTTTAATATTTTTTTATCCTGAGTAATTAGGTGGGATATGTGGTCTCTTAATCACACTTCAGGAAACTTACTACGCGCTTTAGTTTTTTTTTTTTTTTGAAGGCTTAGTAAAGATGGGTAATTAAGAAATAATACGGATACCCTATATTTGTTAGACCTAGTCCAAAGCCAGCCAAAAGATTGATTAAAGTTATGTTTAGCAAAATCTAAAACCATGGTTCAAAAAAGACGTGACTGATGAGGTCTCCCCGTTCACTTAAAAAAAGACGCTAGTTTAAAATATATGTAAATTCATCAAGACTAAAGCATATCTCAAGACTCAGACACTCAAATGTACTTACAAACAATTCGTCAATAAAAATCTTCAAATCTATACCTTTGTGGGATATAATAGGTTGAATTAGAGCCAAGCTGGCTACTAAATTCATTATTTTAAGGGGGGCATTTGCTTTTATTAAGAATGTAATTTTTAGTAATTTTCAACAGGAACAAAAAATTGAGCTTTAGGAAGCATATTTTTAGGTTAACTTCAAAACAAGTAAATGTTATACACTAGTGATATTCTACTAAAAAAATTGGTGATTTTAAAGAATTTAATAGCATTTAAAAAAAATTGGTAGCTAAGTCAAAAAAATATATTTTAACATGTCTGTCATTTGGATGTTATATTTTTCTCCTTTGAGAAATTTCTTTTGTAATTTTCATAGAACCTTTCAAGGGAAGATGTTCATTAAAGGGTTCTTGGTGTGAAACCAACTATCAGAATTGGTCCTACACGTTTTGGGTTTGTTGACAAACTCACCAAAGATTCCAACAAATCCTGGCGACAGCATGGGAAAGCTGTGAAAAAGTCCTCAACATATTCGAACTTCAAATCTAATATCACTCACAATCACAATTACACCAAATCATCTCATCGTAATACTCCCTCCCACCCTCCAGTCCTTGTTACAAGACCCACTTTCTCTTAAGGGCTAGAGAGAGAACAAGTTATCCCAGTTTTGATATACGAGTCAAAGGAGAATGTGGCCGTAGGTGGGGAAAATGAAAATGGTGGCTTCAAATTCAATTTGCATATTTTTCTTTTTCAGAGTCACCAAAAAGTAATTGATTGACCTATGCGTTATTGGGGTTTTGATGTTGGAACTATCTACACCAAGTCAATTCTTTTTTTACCAACTTTAAGTCAGAAAAGAGATCCCAAAAGCATTACACATTTATTCTCATATCTTGATCTATGGGCATCTGTGAATGCCTGACTAGGTAAAATGTACACCTCTAAACTTCTCTTTAGCTCTCTTACTAATCCAAGTTTTTTTATTTGGTAGATCAAAAGGCCAAAGGTCACCAATTCAGTTGAACAATCACCAGAAGTCACTTTCTTTATGCCGAGTAACTAAACAAATTTACATTGGACTAAGTGACTACCAAATCAAAAAACTCTGGTTTGCAAAGGAGCTAAAGAAGAGGAATTCTAGGTTGCACGATTTACAGTTGGGTAACAGAATTAGGGGCAAAAATCAACAAATGTACCAGCTGTGATTTGCCAAAGAGAATCTGCCTCAGCCAGTTCAGTCGCCACCAGCAAATTGAGTAAGATCAGTTCCCAGCAGCGGCATCATTTCTGAGCTGATCAACAGATGGTTGAGGAAGCAAAAGCCTAAGCCTACTTCTGTACCTTGTGATTCTTTGTAATCGTTCCTCCCTTAATCTACAAGCAGGACAATACAGCATGTCAGTTCACACATGATATCAACTTCATTCTAGCCAACAAGGAAGACTTGAGACTTGCTAGTGAAAATCGTCCTTCCAGCATATAATCACCTAGGGAATTGGGATCTCCAAGTGACCAATAGGAACATCTAATTATTGATATACACAATGTATGGAAGCTGTACTATTTACAAACCAGGAACAATATGACTCAATTTTTATACCCCGTGTAATGCATGAGAAAAAGTGTCAAGTAGCCATTGCTACTATGCGAAGGTTAGCCTTTTCAAAAGGACTTAAGATTAGCATCTATTTTTCATCCCTTTAAGTCTGCATGCATGAAGTAGTTGACACACCAAATATGCATGTATACTAGAAGGCATGCTGATAAATAAATAGGAATTTTTAGCTTTTTTTTCAAAAGGCTTTTTTAGCAAGTTGAAAAGGAAAAAACATGCATATATGATTCAACTGCAACTTCATGAGCTCCACAGGAGACACGCTGGTCAATAAATAATCTAGAACTTGAAAAGGATAAAACTTACCGTGCTCGAACCTTCTTAGCACGTTGGATATGTCCCTTCAATAGATCTTGTGAAGATAATTGTTCAATATTCTTCTCGTCCTGAAAATAGAAATGAGTTATGTACGCCTCAAATGGTCAGAATAGATAAATTTCATATAAAGTATAAGTTGAAGTTTTATTTTTAACAGAAGCATATCCAAAGTCTTCAAAACAACAGCAGTGTCCTGTAACACATTACTGAAGAAACAGTAATTTTCCATGTAAAACTTTCCCTTTAACGACAATATTTGAATTATTGAATATCCTTCTTCAAAAAAAAATTGTTGAATATACAGAGTTAACCACATAAACCAACCTCTTCCAGCTTATCCCCGTCTTCATCCTCTTTGTTGTTTGCCATATGAACAGCCACTGCCGAGGCAGGCAAGGGTTTGGGAAGCACCTTCATAACATCCTCTTGTTGTGGCTGCCCAGCATAGATAAATACAACGCATGAACACATTCACATTATAAGAAGCATGAAATGATCAATTAATCAATGTGACCACAAGTTATTGGCCATAACATTTCTAACACAACAGTGACAAAATCACAGATAAGAAAAAGCATAATTGCAACAGTTGAGTTGAAACCAGCAGAGTCAGGAAACAACTCAGCAAAAGGACCATATGCAGAAAAACCCTTTATTCGTGATAAGCAGTGTACGGTTGAATAATAAAAACAGCTTTCTCTGAAGATGCTCATTGAGCCATCCAAATCTTCTCAAATATAAATCTCCCCAACTCAAACTTAATGAGATTAATGACAGAATCTGGTAGAGCATTTCAAAATAATTCAATTAAGTTAATGGGCACTAGTTCATTCCACTTTTGTATGATGTAAAATAATAGATAATGTGTCTCGTAGGGCGAACCACTAATATTTCCTGTAACTTGTTTCAACAATAAAACCTGATGAATCTAAACTTATAAAGGCATACCCAGTTAATATAATACACGGTTGAGCTCTCAAGCAGATGCCCAATCATTTTTGGAGAAAAAATTTAACAAAAACAAAAAATCCAAGGCATAAAATCAAACCTGGGTTTCTTCGTTTACACCATTCTTCAACCACGATCTACAAAGTGCATAGAGAGATGAATCCTCTGTAATTCGCACCTAAAGCAATGAAACATTATTTAATTAAAAAGATGTTGAAAAAACATTATGAAAGAAAGACAAAGACAACATATTACCACGTGCTATCAATTCTGGTGTTCAAACTAACACTACTAAATAGCATTCCTATATCCCTGTTCGAGAATGAAAAGATCAGAATTTGGGAATACATAAATTATTTGTATCTGTAAATTGTAGGTCATTAATATCAATATATCATATAAAAGTAGAATAAGTCATATTATTACTTCACCATTATTGATGTGACTCGTTGTTTTAACCAATTAATTTGCTTTTAAAACTGTTATTTTAAAAAATATATATTATCCATACAAGTACTTGGGATTTAGGGAAATTATAAATTATAGGTACAGAAAATAACATTTTATTTAGGATTAGAATTGAAATTTAACACCTTGAATTACTATGTTTCATTTGAATTGGGCTCTCTTTTATTAGAAATGGGAGAAGCATTTTAATGGCTGTTCAATGTGTTCTATAAAAGCCTCTCCCTTGTGTTCCCTCTTTTTCAAGCCCCCTTTCCCTCCCTCAGACATCTTTCCTGTCTCTTCATCCTCCCCTTTCCATCTTGTGTTCTGTATCATTGACCTCCCCATAAATTATTACATAATTACTTTTGCATTCACCACTTCCATAGCCGAATGTAGAACCATCTATGTCGGAAATAATATTTAAGTAAATATCAGGGTTTTCTGCTTGATTATATTATCAAAACAAACTATTCTTACAGTTCTATCACAATTATTCATTTGGAATTTTGTTTAACCTAGGGATTTTCAGTCACTTCTCTTCAGGATCAGAATTTTAAGACTCATAGTAAATGTATTTTGTACACTAGTTCCAACCTCACCTAAAGTAGTAAATTAGTGATATCTTGATCTAATATGCTCTTAATCTATGCTTCAAGTTCCCCATATGTCCATGTAATCCACATTGATATTCCTTCTTTGTCACACTTCCCCTCACTACATGTTTGTTTCTACATCAATTCAACAGAATTACATAACTATTTTATTATACTAGCATAATGAGTTATAACAAAAAAATTAAAGAAATACAATCAAGTATGAATTTATAATTGTCCTTATATTCTGATGCACACTTCGCAGACAAGTAGCATCTCCTATTGAGCTACATATATCTAATGAAGACAAGAATCAGACCAAGGAAACCATGGTGAAAATCTAATAAAGAATAATGAGAGATTATTAGCGGGAAAAATACAGATTCTGTTGAATTTAATGAGATTTCGGACAAGCGGTTGCAATTTATCGAGGTCCATTATAGAATTTCCCATTATCACATATCAAATATAAATGAATTTATTAGGATTCGCGTTCTAATATTTTTAACTTAAGGAATTTATAATGCATAGCTTCAAAGGTAAGATACTAAAAGATGAGTTCTCACTTTTCTGTCTCTGACGATGGTAAAAGCATCATCCCTGCTTCTCTCCCTAGATGATAAGACAAAATGCTATCAATATTACAGAACTACAAGAACAAAAGATGACGCAAAGAAATTGTACACAAAGCATCATTTGCATATCACCTGGTATCTTTATAGCCATTGGTAGACCGAGGAGCAACCTAAATCAAAACAGAGGAAGCATTTTTAAAATTCACTAATTTTTGGTACAGCAATAAAAAATATGTCAGCTTCATTGAAGCCTCTGATGTAGAAGCTAAAAAGCTAGCAGAAGATATACATTCAAAGCATAATAGTTTGATTGCACCCACCCTCAACCTCAAGCCTTGCAATTCTCAAAAAGAATTATACATTTTATCATTGGACTAAAGCAGTATCCTATACCAGGTTTTTTTAAAAAAAATAGGCAGTATCATATAACAAACAGTAAAGTATAAATTTTTTTTTTTTTGGTTTTGCATCTTCCAGTGAGTAATGCTTTGCAACAATTGAACTCATAATCCAAAATTCTAAGGCATTCAGAAGCCACAGAAACTATAGTCCATTAAACTAAAAGCCAGACTATCTCCAAACCTTTGGGTGTGCAGAAACCGGAACGCCCTTAATGGGGCCAGGGCCAGCGCCTGCAGCCAAATTCAGATGAGCATATTGCATATTGGGAGGTCTCCCCATATGCAAGGGGTAATTCAGATGATAGTCTAAATGAGGCGAAGCCATAGGCCGAACACCAGGGGGAAACACCAGAGAGTGGGGTGGTGGGTAAACACCGGGGTTCGCCACGGTGACCATCTGATCAGTGGATAAAGGTCGAGCACCTTTGGGAATAAATCCACGACCAGAAGAGGCCACAGGGTAAAGAACACCCTGAGGCACAGGATCATGGGCCTTGGACAACTGAGAATTGGAATGAGGGTTTTGAGCCCTGATAGGAATCGATTGTGCCGCGTAAAAGAGCTGAGAGTTATGGAGCTGTATGGCAGGAGGTTGAGAAAGCTGAGATATTGGCCTTGATAAAGGCGGTGGACTCGTCAAAGGACGAGCTGCCGCTATTGTCGTCGCGGCTGCAATGGCGGGTACAGTCGTGGCGGCTGTGGCGGCGGCGGAATTGGGATCTACGGCCATGGCGGGGTATTTGAAGAAGGGTATGGAATTATTTGAAAAAGCTGCGAAATTATACTGTGATGTGAGTTACGTCAAGTTTGCAGTAAGAGAGACTGGTGAGGAAGAAGGAGAGCAGGGTTAATCAATCAACCTTCTTCACACTAAAACCCTAGGGGGGAAAAAAAAAAGGAGGGAACGCAAATTGAAAAGAGGGAGGGTAACGACGATAATGGAAGGAAAAGGAAACTTGAAATTTGGCTTTTTTCTGATCATAACAGGCGGTTAACTTAGTAACCGACGTTTGAATCTTGACTTTAAAATTCAGGCATCGAAATGGGTCAATACTCAATGCTAGTGCTTCATTCCAAAATTGACGGTGGCCTTCTTCATTTTTCGGGTATTTTCAGCACTTTTGGAAATGGGCCCCTATAGTGTTAGTTTTGAATTCGGTACTTATAATTATTTGGGTTAAAAGGTAATATTGCAAGTTTTTACTGAAAATTAATATTATCTTAAAAAAAAATTTAGGGCAATTTTATTTTTGAAGTTTAAAAAATGGAACTATTTTACCTTGATAATATTACAGTTTTTACCGAAAGGTTAATTTTGACCATCAATTAATTAAATTTGTTGAATTGGTAATCCACGTGTCATTGTGATTATTTTTTTTTGTTTGAGTGCAAGTTTACTTAGAAGTTCATGTGCCATTTATTTTTTTTTTTAAAGTTAAATTTAAAACTTTTAAGATAAATTTGAACTTTAACAATAAAAAGTGAACAATCAGCTCAACATATTTGGTCACTCAACTAACTATCGAAGTTAATTAAGATAGCGATAAGGATAAAATTGCTCCTTTTTTAAACTTTTAAAATAATATAATATTGTCCCTCAAATAACTTTTGGAACAAAAAACTTCTGAGCAAAATAGCCACTTAACCCTGATTTTTTTTTTAATCTAATTTTCTCTATTTGCTCACTTTACTGTATCAGCCGTTGGTTTAAGATGATAGGGATGATGTGGCGCAGGGTAAAATCTGATTAAAAAAGCTACTGTATTAAAAACTGAAGAAAAGCTACCAGCGCAGCCTACCATGTCCGATCTCTACGTATGCTTAATCAGATCTTACCGTCTTAAACTAATGGTTTCGTTTTAGAAGGATTGATACTACTAACTGAGCAAACAAAAAAGGATTGGATAAAAAGAAGAAATAATCAACAAAGGCCTAATTCAAAACTTACTAAAGCTCATAAGTTTAGAGTTGGCAAAAAAATAATAATAATAAGTTTAGAGTTGGTAAAATGAGTGGGGCCTGCCATCAGCCTACTAAGTTAGTTAGGCTCGGGCTGGCTGATTCAGCCCGACTAATTTGGC
>JBAGKO010000014.1:2433888-2463581 GCA_037177275.1 Acacia concinna
TTTTAATTTTATGATATTTCTCCTTTTATTTTTTATTATTATATATTTAATTTATTAATTTATTATTTAATTATTTTTTGTATTTTTAAATATTAATTCTGTCGACGGAATCTTTTTCCGTCGGTAATTACCCACAGAAAAAATTCCATGGGTAATCTGTCGGTAATTACCGATGGAATTTTTTTTCTGTTGGTAATTCCATCAGAAAATTTATTTTCCGACGGATTTTATCCATCGGAAATACGTCGGTGATTTTACCCTCAAAAATCCGTTTGAAATTACTGACAAAATTTATTCTGTGGGTAATTCTGTCGATAGTCCGGAGTTTTTTTGTATTGATTGATCATTGAGTGTCATCCATATAGCTAGAGCCTTTCATAATTGAGTCTTACATTTATATTGTGTCAAAAATTCCAACAAAACACATATATATGTTAGCATGCATACTCCTAGGGTAGCATACAATCCTAAACCCTTGATAAATTGTTTAGGTTATGAAACTAATTAGCATAGATTCATTGTGGAGATTGACCTAAGAGAGCTTGTCTAATGTACTACATAGTTGTCTTAATTTTGATGACTTTTCTAGTAGGACATAAGAAAGATCAAATGGAAACTATGTCAAAAAGAAAAATTAATAACGCACATTTTAGAGAGAGCGAGAGAGAGTCTTTATCTTATGAAGAATTTAATTTTATGGCAAATGGTTACTTATTATATCTATCAAAAAATATAAAACATTTAATACTTTAAAAATATTTTTCTAAAGTTAAAAATTTTAATGTTATACTCCCTCCAGTCCTAATTATAAGGGTTTATTGACTTTTTTGGAGAATCCTAATAAAACTCTACAAAAGCTAATTATATTACTTAATCATATCATATATTGTGTTTTATTACATTATAATTAGTTCATAAGTCAAACAACATAATTTGAAGAAAAATGATAAATTTTAATATTTTAAAGTAATGTAATTAGTTTTCTTAAAATCTTCAAAAAAGTCAACAGGCTCTTATAATTAGGACATGATGGAGTAGTTTATTTTCTTCAAAAAAAATAATTAAAAAAAAGCTTTTGTTAAAAATATTGCCTTAAAGCCCCACAAGCAAGTTCGAGTCCGTGAGGAAATGGTCCGGATTTCAAAATATGGGTATTTTATTAGATTCGGGCTTAGGCACTAGTTTCGTTTTCCTACCTATATTTTAGTACTTTTGGGGTATTCTACACTCATGTTATTATTCAGTTGTTCACATTCTATATACATTATAGAAGGTAGAGCGCTTTTGATTCTCAAATGACTTTTTATTGGCTTTCCCCCAATTCTGTGCGGTATATATAGTCATACATAGATGGCCAAGAAAAGTGAGGTATATATACATGATAACTAGTCTTATTTGGTATATAAAGGCTAGAGTCATGGTATAATTAGAGTCTCAATCACTTGTTTAATGTTAGAATATGCCTAGTCCACTCTTGGTGGATTAGGGACTATTATATAAATATGTAAATTATATGGGTGTAAGAAAAGAATTTTATTATTTTATTTAAAATTCAAAATTTAAATTCAAACAACTTTCCTACGTTATATATGGAAAGAGGTTTTGAGTTCTGCATATACGATACTTTTACGTTTTACCGTAAAAACATATTTTCTTTTGTGCTTCTCATCTTCTTATTGTGCATATTTCGTATACGTGATCAGAGTCTGTACTGGTGCTCCGATCTCATGTGGGTATTCAACGAATCGTCTGAATTCTAGGTACGCCCGAAATTTCCTACAACATCTAACAGTTCAAAATTAAATTTAATACATATTAGGGACCAACCTCCACGTGCTATCAAACAATGATAAATTAATAATGTTAGAATAATTGGGCACTTTTATTGACAGCTTCTACTACAAAGATGTAATAATTGAAGAGGAAATTAACTCATAAAAAAAAATAGAGAACCGCAGAGTAAACCTAAACAAAGTGATGACAATATATGATAATACTTTGAAGTGGTGTCTCTTGAAGTAACGTCTCTTTATTTAAAAAGTCATTATCATGTGTTAAATTCATAAACTTTATATTTAAATTCATGAACTAAGATAACTTAAATACCTTTTTAGGGTAGTTGGTCCACAATTACCAAAAACAACTTATGTAACCCTACCTTGAACCTACATTGGGAAAAAAAAGTCAAACAACGTACTGCAAGCTAGTTATGAGGATGAAGAGAAGGTGATGACCTCGAAGAGACGGGGAATAGGGTTTAGAGTTGAAGTGGGTTCGATGGAGATGGTTGCGAGTCTGTGTGCAAGAAGGGAGTGAGAGAATGGTCACATAAAGGATGGAGACAAGAGCACAAATGAATAATGAAGACGACAATGAGATTGGTCACGGTTGAGAGGAGAACGCAACTTAAGAGGGAAAAAGAAAGGAAGGACACAAGTTGCAGCAAGAGATTCCAAATAGACTTAACGGTCAATATTTTTTGACCAATTTTTGCTATCGTGACATTCATGTCACTTTTTTTTAGTAAGTGTTGAAGAGTAATTTTGTTTTAAAAATTGTCATTGACAAATAATTTTGTTTTAGAAATTGTCATCGATGAGCAATTTTATCTTGGCCGTATCCCAATTAATTGTGATATTTAATTGATTAAATATATTAAGTTGAAAGTCCATATATTAATTACGTCATTTTGTTAAGGTGCAAATTTACCTCAAAGTTTCAAATTCAACTTTTTAAAAAATTAAGTAGATGATATGTAGACTTTTAAAAACAAATTTATATCCAGAAATTTTTATATGAATCTAGTTTGCTATATTATTTATCGTCTAACCTATTAAAAATTAACAACTGCCTCATGTAATTCACTTTTTTTGTTCTGAAAAGGTAATTATTGTATAATCATTTATATTAATTACCTGACATTTCAATAAAATTAAAAAATTTCATAAAATAGTGAATTATGTGAGAATCCAACTATGAGTAATATTAGTTAAATTGTTATAGTTTAATGGGTTAGACTATAAATAATGTGGCAAAACATGTTTACCGAAGAATTTCTTGGCGCAAATTTATTTCCAAAGTTCATGTGCTATCTACTTAATTTTTTAAAATTAGATTTAAGATTTTGTGGAAAATTTACACCTTAACACAATGACAAAATAACATAGCTAATATGTTAACGTAACATATTTGATCAATTAAAGGTTAAAATTAATTGGAATAATAGCCAGGGAAAAATTCCCCATCGTAACAACTTCCGGGGTAAAATTGTTTGTTGACTTTTATTAAAAAAAGTGACGTGGACGCCATGTCAACAGAAATTGGTCAACCAAAGTCGACTGTTAGGTTCATTAGGGTTAGAGTAAAATTACTACATTTTGGAAATTTTTGACACAAAATTACTCTAAAAAAAATTCTGAATACCAAATGCTCCTTAGTGTAAATTTGCGGGACAAAAATGATGTTTATCCCCCTTTTTTTAAAACAAATAAATTAATATTACTTGGCAGCAGGCATGTGGATTGTTTTAATTTTATTTTTTCCATTCATTGCCAGCTAGAATATTATTATGGGCCATGTTTACATGTCATCGTTTACCGTCAAAACCTCTATCTCTAATTGTCAAGATAAGAAGAATTAACAAGTCATTTTTCTCTTATTTTGAACATTTATATGTACTTTCCCACCTGGGAAAAATGTATGATGTTTATTGTATATTAGGTAAAAGTACAGTTTTAAAATTGATGACTTATGGTGTGTTTGGTATGAGGGGAGGGGAGGAGAGGGGAAGGGAATTAGGGGATTTTGCTCTCTTTCCCTTGTTTGAATAATAAAAAATTTTAGGAGGGGAGGAAAATTTTTTCAAGATTTTCCCTCCCCTCCCCTCCAAAATTGGGGAAATTTGGAGGGAAAATATTATATTTTAGCTTTTATTAATTAATATGAATATGATCTTTACTTTTTTTTAATATATATAGGCTGTCTCCTTTTTATATTTGTGTTATACATTATTAATATCATACTGTATTATATATTTTTTACCGCTCTATACATATTTTTAATAAAAAACAAATTAATACACACATTTTGAAAGTTGCTGGTAAATTTTTTTTATTAGATGATAAATATTAATTCTCCTTTATATACTACATTTAAAAAACTTTTATATTAACTAATATCTATTTTATTTTCTATTGATCATATTCTTATGTTGTTGATTATCTTTTTTTTACCTTATCAAAATTCCTCCCCTCCCCTCCATTTTTATCCATCCAAACAATGTAAAATAAAATCCTTCTCAAACCCTTTCTTCCCCTCCCCTCCATTGAGCCAAACACACCCTTAAGGTATTAGATTAAGGGTGTCATATTAAAGTCTCAAACCAAAATCAACTTAGTGCCCAACTTGTGAAGAAGTGAAGATTTTACGTTATTAATATGAGTTTTTAAAAGAAATAAAATAAATGGCCGTTCAGTTTTTTTTTTTTAAAAAATTGAATTGGGTTGAAGCTCAAACTATATCAATTTACTGACTAATTCACCAATTTCCTAGCGGAATTAGCAAGTTTGGTTTCAAAACCTTAAATAAAAGTTTACGGGTAAATTTACAAATTTACCCATTAATACACTGTTAAAATCAAATTATTAACATTCAATTGTCAATGTCAATCTCAATAACTAACAAAAGTATATGAATTTTCAGCAAAAAGTGTATTTAATCCTTTAATTGCTGAACTTAAAAGATGAATAAATATTTATTGTTTATTTAAAAATATTGATGTATTTTTTTAAAACTTTGGAATAATGACCAGTATCTGAACTCCATGCATACAGGCTAAATATGAGTGTGTGTAGTACGTTATGTTCGGTTATTCGGTTTGAAGAAAATAACTCATCTTACCAAATATGAAAACAAAAACAAACCAAAAAAAAGTTAAAAAAAAAAAGGGAAAAGCAAATCATTCGGTTTGCGTGAACTTCATTCCCTTCATTATTTATTGGAATCCAAAATTTATTCCACTAAAATACCAAAGGAATTGACTGCAATTGTCAGAAATTCCATTGGTATTTTAGTAGAATAAATTTTGGTCCTTCAACCTATACATGAGCATCAACATGTTATTATTATTAATGTTATTATTATTATGAAAAATCGTTAAAAAAAAATACATTTAACATAGGAACAGAAATTCAGAAGGTCTAATATCATAAATTCTAAATCAAATATGTGGGAAGAATATGATATTTGAAAACATTTTCAAATGAACAATCTGTCCCTTCCATTATTTTCATTTAGGGCATTCAAGTTGTCATTATGTACATCATTTAGGACGGTCAAGTTGTCATTATGTATGCCGAAGTTGTTAATTGTTATTTTTAAGTTTATATTTTTTATAATTAAATTGATTACGCGTCACAATTAATAACTTCAGTATATATATTAACAACTTGAGTCTTTAAATAGCAACACCTTTATAGCTAATATTTTAAAGTCACAAATTTCGCGAATCTACTTTAGTATAAAAATAATAACATGAAAATCACAATTAACAATTTAAGTATGTATATTGACAATTAAAACTCTCCAAATGCTGCTAGAGTAGAGTCATAATTTTGAAACATTTGCAAATTCTAGACTCTTTCCACAAATTTAACTTAGAATTTGTAATATTGGACTCTATGCTCTATCTTTTACCTATTATAAATATATTTTTCTAAATTTTTCATTACGACTACTTCTACTGCTATTTGTTAGGACCTAGTGTTTAAAAAAATGTTAGCATTGCATATTCATGTTTATTTTTCTATTTCTATCATACCAAATATTATTCGAGGAGGGGAAAAAAAATACTCCATTAGTTGTTATTTTTTGGAGAATCTTAAAAAAATCTTAAGAACGCTAATTAAGACATTAAAGCTTGTCATTTTTCTTCAAATTATGTTATTTGATTTATGAATTACTATATAATATAATAAAACACAATATATGATATTATTAAGTAATGTAATTAGCTTTCTTATGATTTTCTTAGGATTCTTTAAAGAAGTCAATGGGGTCTTATAAATAGAATTGAAGGTAATAAAATATAACCATAATAAATGATAACACAAATACTAGCTTGGCATATCCTTACATCACTAGAGCAATGTATCAAATGCTAATAATCTTGCAGTTTAATATTCTTTTCGGTTTTAATTATAAGACTCAATTAATTTTTTTTAGAGAATCTTAAGAAATCTAATTACATCATTTAATTATATCATATGTTATATTTTATTATATTATATATTAGTTTATAAGTCAAACAACACAATTTAAAGAAAAATGATAAATTTTAATGTCTTAAAATAATAAAATTAACTTTATTAGCATTCTAAAAAAAAAGTCAATTGAATCTTATAATTAAGATTGGAGAGAGTATCATCAAAGTTCCGGGTATGTCAAAGATTGAGAATTTAGTCCTACTTGTATTTTGATGCCATTAATGCATGTTCATCTAATTAAAATAAATAAAAAAAGAGGGAGGAATGAAATTTTTAGTTGAGGTGTATTGGGTATTCATGGGCTGGGTCAAAACTAACAAAATGGTCCATGACCATTGGAAGAGAAAGCCCTATTACAAACAAGGACAGGGTAGACAATAAATAGGAGAATATCAAGATAGAAAAAGACAAAATAATACATAATTCAACGTGGACAAGAAATTACTGTATAATGAATTTATATCTTTTTGTTACATATATCACTTATTATAAATAAATTAAATATGAAGTCAATGTTCCTTAACAATGCTTGAGTTTCTCGATTTTTTCAAGCACTGCCTCACAATTACATGCCAGATTCAAAATTAACGTGTTTTTTATTTATTTACGACTAACAAATTAAAATAAAAGTATATTTAAAAACTAATTTTGTGTTTTTATTAAAACACTGCAAATAAAAATATTAAAATAGAAATAATTTGACGATAACATTAAAGATATAAAAAAACATTATATTAAAAAATTCTAATTTTCAAGCATGCTCATTTTTTATCATTTTTTCTTTAAAGGATTATTTTTTAAACATTTTTTAGACGCCATCTCGGACACACAATAAAGGAAATACATCGTTATCCAAGGCAAGAAAACCAATATACTTAGTATTTTTAGGTAATTATCATTATATATATTTACTATTAATTTTTATTTTGAACAAATAATATTTGAAATAGGAAGAAAAAATGTTATCGAGTGAACTCTTAAATACTTTCTCTAATTCTTTATATAAAATTCAATCTAGTAATATAAAATATTTATTATATTTACACCTTTTATATATTATCCTTATTTAATATTGATTCATTTTTTTAAATCACATCATCTGAATTTAATAATAAAATAGCTTCAAAATTGATTTTTTTAATAAAATTAACAATTTTTTTAGCATATTTATAATTTCGGTAATTAATAAGATGAAAAATGCTTCATTCAATACACAATCTCTCATGTCAATAAAAATCAAAGGCATCAATAAAATGAAATAATTATTTTGAGCTTTTGCGCATATGAACAACACGATCCCCACTTTATTTTATTTTTATACACACGCCTTCCCATGATTTTTGGTTAAATGTATATGGGGTATTTTGGTACGTGTCCAAAAAAGTATACAATTTGGAATGCATAAGAGCAAGGAATAGGATTTTTGAAGCGCAATTGTTAATTTTTTGGGCGAGAGTATTTTGAAGAGGGAAAGGGATTGAGGGTGGAGAAAAATGAGGCAAGGGCAACAAAGTAGCAGTTATTCTTAAACCTTCTCATGGAAAAGGAGAGAAACCAAAATCACCACCACCACTACCACCACCGTAACCCCGACAACAAGAACCACCGCTACCGCCACCGTCCAACTTGGGGCACGTGGGAGGACCTTCTCCTGGCCTCCGCCGTCAAACTCCATGGTTCTAACGACTGGGACACCGTCGCCATGGAGATCCAGAACCGTACCAACCTCCCCAACCTCCTCACCACCGCCCGTAACTGCGAGCAGAAATTCATCGATCTCAAACGCCGATTCACCGCCCAATGCAACGACGCCGTTCGGGACCCTCCTGAGAACGGCGCTCCCGACAGCGACGGCGACGTCGTCGATCACGTTCCCTGGCTTGATGAATTGCGTAGGCTCCGTGTAGCTGAGCTCCGGCGAGAAGTCCAACGTCACGACGACTCCATTCTGTATCTCTCTCTCCCCTTTCATTTCCGGATTTTTAATATTCCTCTTATTTACTATTTTCGTTTTTAGATCTATTTATTTATTTTCTTATCGTTATTATTTTAAAAAAAAAATTGGAGAAAAGGTCGTTGCAGCATAAGGTAAAGAGATTAGAGGAAGAGAGAGAAAAAAGCTTGAAGGAGAATGACGCAGAACGAGATGAGAAACCAGATCTGGAATACTCCGGGAAACCGGAAAACGACGAAAAAAACGGAGGAGGAGGAGAACCTGAACCGGCAAATTCTGAACCGGGAAGGCGGGTCGATGACGACGGAAATGATAATAGTAACGATAATAATAATAACAATAACAGCGGTACTAATAAGCTTCCAGCGGGAGAGGACTCCGACCGGGACAACCAGTCAGTTAATGAGTCTAACTCGACCGGTTCAAGATCTGCGGGAGATAAAACCGGGGAGGAAGATGTGAAGCCTGAACCGTCTACGGCTCATCCCGGTCCGAAAAAACCTGATCCGAGTGAGGATAAAAAAGTTGAGGACTCGTCCGAGTTGAGAGACTCGGTTGCCCACTCGGAAGGGGGAGGGACGAGGGAGAGCGGCGAGGTGCAGAGCTCGGCGAGCTTAAGGAGGAAGAGGAAGTCGCGGAAGAGGAAGAAGGTCTCCGGCGGAGGAGGCAACGGCGAGGAGGAGGCGCCGGAAAACGGTGAGGTGGCGGCGAAATCACAACCGTTGGTTGGCCTATTGGAGCTGATCAAAGGACATGAGAACAGCTCGTTGTTCGAGCGCCGTCTTGAAAGCCAGGTATTCCTTTCCCCCATCAAAAATTCCCTTCCATTGCGTGTGGACAAAACCGGTATTTTGAAAAATTTTAAAATTTCTCAACTTGTTTTGTTTTTTCATTTAAATTACGTTTTATTGCAACGCCCTATATAACATACCAACATGCATGCAAGTCCTCAAAACTGTTATTTTTTTCATGAGAAAAATAATGCACAAAATTACTTTTTTAGGCCATATTAAGATATGTAGTATAATAGTATATATATATAGGAGTATGGTATGGGCTAAAACGAAAACGTGTGTATGCTTAACTTTATAATATAAAAGGGCACGGTGGAGAACAAGTAGGTGCTTACGTTCATAAATCATGACTGTGAACCAAATAGGGACCACTTTTGAAATGGATGGTTTTACTTACATGGGGCAACAAGTTTTTGAACACCACCAATCAAAACCTCCATATGCGACTTAACAAATTTACCCTAAGTTTAAAAAAACTTGAAGGGGGTGCAATTATATCAGTAAAGTGTTTGACAAAAATATCGATAAACAATTTAAAATGTTATAAATTCACTAAACTCGTTAAACTTGACTAAAATGTCATTAAATTATAAGATAAGAAAATTCTAATAGCTTTTGATGAAATTTAACAATTTTGGTGAAGTTATACTATTTTAAATTATTTATTGGTATATTTTTCTCTTCCAAAACTTATTTGTGCCTAATGACTCTTAAAAAAGACTTTAATGGTAATATTGCACCTTAATTAAATTTAAATTAGTGTGAGTAGTAGAGATTGTCGAGCTTTTAGAAAAAGAGAGAAGATTTGGGGGAAGTCTCCCATTAAAAATTTTATTAATGAGAAAATCTGTAAATTCTGTACACCAGAAGTATTGGCACTTGGATTTATGTTATTTTTACCAATAAAATTTTTCATGGGGAATTTTTTTCCTAACTTTCTCTTATAAAAAATGGTTTATAATTCTGTTTTCAAGCTTAACAGGTCAACGACCTTGTAATGTTGTAACCGGTCATTTATAACCTTAAATTGTTAATGTCTTGCTCTTCTAATTAAAAGAAAATTTACGTGTTGATAAAAAAAAATCTAAGAAACAAATTAAAGGAAAATACAAATAAAAAGGATAAAAATTTAATAGAGTACGGAAGTGATAAACTTTGAAGAAAAGTAGCGACGCATTCTGAGTTAGACTTGGATAAGAGGTAGTTGGATATGATCTAAGAGTCAGGACCCTTTTCTTTGTCTCTCCTTTACATAGAAGGTCGGATAATCATCATTTGTTCCATTCACCACCCTAAAAAAGCTAATATTTATAATATACATCTCATATATATATACATACATATAATTTCGTCTAAGATAATTTTAGATTGTTTTCCAAGTTTGTCTTAACGTGTCAAATTTTATCTTGGCAAGATTTTTTTCTCATTTAAATTTTTTCCGGTTCTTTTCTGGGTGAATGCGACCCCCTCTATATATTACTTTTACTTTTTTTTTTCTTCAGAATATCTATGGAAGAATTAAAAAAAAAGAATTTTGAAATTACAAAATTCAAAATCAGGTATTTTCTATAAAAATATGGTGTGAATTGCTTATAAAGTCTCGTCATTTCTTGATCAATTCTTAGTAACAAGCTTCATTTGCGATTTTGCAATTTTTAAGTTCTTTTTTAATTAACCTCTCAATATTTTTCTCTTGATTTAGGTGAGAAAAACTAAGAAATATAATATAAAAAATGTAATATTTTTATGAGCACGTGCCATTGATCGAGGACCTCTTCTCCATGCAACGTGCTTATATCATGCCCTGAAATTTGTACTGGGCCCGTTAGTTAGTTCTCAGTTTGGGCTATGTGGATCAGCCGATAATGTTGGACCCAGAATAGGGATCGGCCTATCTAGTACTACCTTGTTCCTATTTATAAGACTCAGTTGACTTTTTTAGATAATCTTAAAAAAATTCTAAAAAAGCTAATTACATTACTTTAAGACATTAAAATTTATCATTTTCCTTTAAATTATATTGTTTGACTTATGAACTAATATGTAATGTAATAAAATATGATATATGATATGATTAAGTAATGTAATTAGCTTTCTTAGGATTTTTCTAAGATTCTTCAAAAAAGTCAACTATGTTTTATAAATAAGAACGGAAGGAATAGTATCTAACATCAATAATTGAACTGTAGCAAAAACATCAATAATTGAATAATTAGAATAATTCTGTGGATAAGAAAAACAAATTGCAAAAAGAAATTCTCCCGTATATAGGACCCCTATTTACCGTTGGGAAAAAAAGAAAGAAAGAAAGAAAAGCACCTATTTACCTTATTTGGTTAGATATAAAAATTAGTTAAAAAATAAATTAATATGACATGTATTTTCTACAACACCTTAATTTAGTCATTTCATTTAGTCATTTCACAGTTCTTTCCCCTCTTTGATTATTACTGATGAAGTGTTAATAGAGATAAATTAAGAAAGATTGACCAATATTGTAAATAAGTCTTTTTTTTTTTAAAAAAAAGAAAAAACTATGATCAACTCTCTAAAAGGGTTATATATAAATGACTGAAAGAGTATTTATTACTCATTTCGTTAAGACATAATTACTTATTTTGTTTAGATTAAAGAAATTGATTAAGTTAACTAGAGGCAAATTAGAAAAATACTAACAAATATAAAAAAAATATATCTTATATTTAAAATTTAGATCAACTACCTAAATATATATTGTATTTTTTTACTAGTACCAAGTATATACTCCCTCTGATCATAATTATAAATCTCAATTGACTTATTTTAGAGAATTTTAATAAAGTTAATTGCATTACTTAATCATATCATATGTTGTGTTTTATTATATTATATATCAGTTCATAAGTCAAGCAATATACTTTAAAGAAAAATAATAAATTTTAATGCTTTAAAGTAATGTAATTAATTTTAATAAAACTATTTTAAAAAATTAATTAAATTTTATAATTAAAATAAAAGATAAAGTATTATATTAAGCATTGGATTGAGTATATTTATATACAGAAGATCTTGCGTAGTCCACATTCGTTTACCATTAAATGAAATATTTAAATGAATGTAAAAAAGGTTTTGAGGGTATACATGAATCTTTGAGGGGGATCAATTCTAGTTATGAGATTGACTTTTTCGTTCTCATTAAATTTACTTTAAGATGTTCTCTTTATTTTAATGTTTTATTGTGGAATTTATTGTGTTATCATATGGCTTTTTGACAGTTAAATAAGGAATAAATGCGTTACTTATGGCATGAGACTTTCGATAATTAATTTGTTTTTTTTATTGTACCATTTACTTAAGCCATGACTCGGGTGCTAGGATGACGTGGTTGGATCCTAATCACCCAACCATGTCTTGTTTCATTTTTCTCTCGACTATTTAAATAATACGCTTTTACTGGACATTTTTTTTTAATTTTATGAATCATCAATATATACTCCTCCAACTCGAAGATTGTCGCTTTGATCGGCTTGTTATCATTTTTCAAAGTATTTATGGCTTTCAAATTTCAATGAACAGTAATTATTTTTCACTATTTCCCCCTTTATTAATATAATAAACAGTAGTAGGAGTATTTGATTAAATATTAGTAATATGTGATTTACATTTTACGCCCCATTCAATGATTATGGGAGGTACTTGGATAAAAAATTAAAAATGCACTAAATTGTTTTTTGTGTTATTTGGTGCAGGAGGAATGGGAAAAATACAAAAGCATGGTACGTGAGCACGTGGACTTAGGAATCATACAAACGCGCCTTCGAAACGGCTACTACTCCTCCGGCACCACCGCCTTCTTCCGTGACCTCTTCCTCCTCTTCACCAACTTCACCGCCTTCTTCCCCTCCCATTCTGTCCACTCACGCGCCGCCTCCGAGCTCTGCAACCTCGTCTCCGACAAGATGAAGAACTTCACCCAACCCCACAATAACACCCCTCCTTCAGTACTCCCACCTCCGCCGCCGCCAACGTCATCGTCCTCGGTCAAGCCTGATTCTTCTAATAATTTGCTTTCCAAGCACAAAGCTTCTGCCCCCATCCTCGTTTGCCGGAAACGCAGTTCCATGTCCGGTAAACCTTCCTCTGCTTCTACCTTCGGCCATAACAATAAGGTTACTGGCCGGTTAAGCAGCGAGAAGAAACCACCTCCTCCTCCGCCGCTACCCCAGAAGAGGCCACCGCCAGTTTCTGATAATTCAGATGAAGAGCCTCCTTCTCCTCGTCCTCCTGCTCCTCCTCCCTGTCTGCCTCCTAAGTCGAAGGAGAAGCCAGTGACCGGAGCAAGAAGCATGAGAAGAAGCAACAAAAACCTTGGCGGGGGTGGCGGTACGGCTGCCGGAGCCATTCAGAACAAGAAGCTTCAGTCCAGTAATAAAGCAAGCCCTCCCAAATCAGATCAAAAAACCAAAGCAGCAGTAGAAGCTGAAGAACAATCAGCATCTGCATCCGACAAAAAGAGGAACGTCGCAGCCGCAGATTTCTTGAAAAGGATGAAGAAAAACAGCCCCGGCCAGGCAATGAAGAGCGGCGGGGGCGGAAACCGAGGAGGAGGCGGTGGAAGAGATCAGAAGAAGGTGATAGGTAGTGGTGGCAGAAAGGGTGGTGACCATCAGAAAGGGAAGGAGAGTACATTGAGACAGGGTGGTGGATCAGGGGAGAGGAATAAGGGTAGTGATCAGTATAGAGAGAATAATAATAGCAATCATCAGTCAAAGAGAAGTGTAGGGAGGCCACCGAAGAAAGTAGCAGAGAGTAATAACAGTAATAATAATAATAATAATTCTTCAAGTTCTGCTAAACGTGGAAGGGAAGGTGGTGGTGGTGGAGGAGGAGGAGGAGGGAAGGACAAGAGGCCTAAGAAACGAAGTAGAAAGTAGGAACTAATAGAAATGGAAATATATAGAGAACGTAGCGTTGCAGTTTCATGGTTTTTGGTTTTGCAAAACTGTATATCATTTTCTCACTATTTATAATTTAGCAGAAGTTTTAGGTCTCAATCCCAATTCTTTCTTTCTTTCTTTCTTTTTTTTTTTTGGGGTAAAAACTTAATCCCAATCCTTTATCTTTAGATAAAAATTAGCACATCCTTTTTTTTTTCTGCCCAAAAAAATAGAGTTTTTTTTGGAGGGATAAAATGAAATTAATGATGATAGAGATTAAAAAAACAGGTCGCATTTTTTAAATTTTAATTCATGTTTCTTAAATGCTAATACATGCATAAATTTAGATTTGATAAGCATAAGATTTTAAAAATGAACAAATAGAAAGAAAAAATTCAACAAGTATTTAAATTCTGAATAAAAATTATGGGGTTATTCAATTAATGTATTGAAAACCACATGTCATTTTGATAAATGACACTAAACTAGGTGAGGTTGAGGTAGTGATTAAGGAGTCAGTTGTTCAAAAAAGGATCAATGAAATCAAACTTGTCATAATTAAAATAATATTTAAATAAAAAGTATTAATTAATAGTCCTGTATTAAACACGCATAATCTAATATATACAAATAAATATTTTTTTTAGGTTTATAATATTATACTCCTCTATTTCTGTTTATAAGACCCCATTAACTTTTTTGAAAAGTCTTAAAAAAATCCTAACAAAGCTAATTACATTATTTTAAAACATTAAAATTTGTCTTTTTTTTTTTAAAAAAAAGTTATGTTGTTTAACTTATGAACTACTATATAATATAATAAAACACAACATATGATATTATTAAATAATGTAATTAACTTTTTTAAGAATTTTTTAAGATTCTCTAAAAAGTCAATAAAATCTTATAAATAGGAATAAAGGTACTATAAGATTGTGTCAACTCGTTTTTAAACCTGTGTTAATTGTAAACTCAGTTGAACTAGTGAGTTCATATACTAACTTTGGCAGCTTTTAGTTCTACCTTTTTTTCTAAAAATCGTGACAACTTATTCCTAAACTTGTGCAGTTTTTTTATTTGATAATATTTAATGGCATAATATATTCATTATGGAAACTTTGTTGCTATTAGAGTATAATACATCATAATTTTTTTATTTTTCATTACAAATAACTAATTTAACTAATTTTTTAAGTATATACAAGTTAGTTATCTATAATATAGTACTTCCAACCGTTATTAATATAGGACATAATTGTAGAGTTGATATCTGATCCTTAGTACTCTATAAGTAGATTAAGAAAGATAGTTGAATATAGTTAATATAACATATATTTTTTTCAAAACACTCATATATTTCCTCTTTTGTTTGATTATTGTTTAGATATGAGTAGATGATTAATAGGGGGAAATATGAAAAATATATCTTGCATTTATAATTAAGATGAACTTTTTATATATGTCTTATATTAAGAACTGAATGTAGTACATGACATATTTTTCATATTTCTCAATTATTTTTTAATTTACCCCTATAAATTCTTGGGAAAATCCCAAAAAGAGACAAGGGAAATTCCAATTCAGAGCAGTGAAATTGAGAAATTCCAAATCAGTCTTTTTACACTTTTTTATTGTGTAATTACCAAAATGCCACTGGATTTTTAACAACACGAGTATTTTAATTTACAATAAGAGTATCTCAGTTAACAATAATAGAAGCATCTAGATACTAGGTATTTACACTGTGAATTATTTGTGCTGTTGTTGTTAATTAAGATACTCTTGTTGTGAATTACGATACTCATGTTATTAAAAATATACAAAAAGACTGTTTTAGGATTTCTCAATTTTGTTGCTTTGAATTGAAATTTTCCTATTTCTCTTATCGTTTTTTAGGATTTTCCCTAAATACTTCATCAACCATGATTAAGTAAAATAGAGATGAAGGGAATTAAAAAATAATAATTAGGGTGTTTTATAAAAAAATATATTTCATTAACTAACTTAACTAACTATGTTAATTATATCAAATATGTAAATAGGTTTTACATCAAGAATAAGGGGGAGTAACAGTAATTTTTAATATCCAAGGTACTAAGGCAATATTAATTGTAAAAAACAAACAAACAAAATTGACAAGCAGATTTTGGGTGATTTGTTATCATTTATATATAGCCAAAAAGAAAAAAAGAAAAGGAAATTACAGGTATAGATAGAGCTAGTAATATGCGCCAACCTACCGGGTTCGGGCTAGCCCGCCACGGGTTGGGCCCATATGGGTTCGGGCCTAAAAGACCTGTATTTATATGGGCTGGCATTTGGCCAACCCAACCCATACCAGCTAGGTTGGTGGGTTGGGCGGGCCAGCCCGTTTTTTTTTCCTTTTTTTTTTTTGTTTTTGAAAAAAAAAAGTATATATGATCAATTTTTTTTTTTTACATAAATAGAAGTGCATCAACATAACCAAACATCCAAACCGTTCACAATAACTAAAAAATCCACAGTCCACCTAGCTGAACGAGACAATACATTAATTAATTTAATTGCCTAAAAGCTGAAATTAAAAAGAAGATGAAGAAGAAGTAACATGATGACTTTTTAAAGTTAAGCTTCATCTATTAAACTTAAATCATCTCCTGATTCTCCTCTGTCCATTTAGAATTTTAGGCTTTAGAGAAACCTTTAGAAAAATCAGGGGTAGAATTTTTTTTTTTATAAATATGGGCCAACCCACCACGGGTTGGGCCCATATGAGTTCGGGGCTAAAAGATCCATATTAAAACGGTCTCATTTTTTTCAAACTCATAACCGCAGGATTGGCGGGTTAGACAGATTCGACGTATAGTTAAAACCCGTATTACTAGCTCTAGATAGAGACATGTCATTGCAAGTTTTGTCATGGGGTCTTTCGCATCAAAATGATATTTTGTGGTTAATTCTCACAAAAATTCATAAATATACATATATTGTGAAAGCGACATCAATCTTTTGCCCACCAATATGAGATAAATAACACAAAATTATGGTTGGCTCAAAATGCTTCAAAGATATATACATATCGTTTTTTTTATTGTTTGGTTTTTTGTTTCACCTTTTATGTTGGAAGAGATATTTAGTGATTGTGTCAAACGCAGATAAAAATAATCATGATGTTTTCTCGCGGGAAGAATTTGTGTTTTTGTGTTTGTGTGTGAGAGAGAGAGAGAGAGAGGATAAGAACAAGAATAATTCTCCTTATCTTGCACAGACCCCACCACATTAAATTAACTTATACGTTGCGATTATTTTTATAATAATATATATTATCCATAGTTGTGGATTCATGAATTTATATACCTTCTCTGGAAGATTTACCAGGCACCTTTTCTCCATAAAATTTCATTTGGTTTTGATAATGGTGAATCTTAACACATACGCAATAAGATCATATACCTTCTTATATTCTTTATGTAATTATATATACATTCATTGAAAAATATCAATAATTTTAGAACATTTATCTGTATTTCTCATCAATTAAAAAAACAAATCTTCTATCAAGTCACACACAACAATAATTCAAAGTATAAAAAAGTATTTTAAAATCATCAAATTAGTCTAAAACCCCCTTGTGATTTAATTATAAATAAGTTCTGTGTGCCCACTAGAGGCATGCTTTAAATTGCCCATCAAGAATAATGAGCAAATTATCTTTATAAATCTTAATAAGTTTGGTGTATATTTAACTAAATTCCTTTACTTAGGGAAAAAAAAAAAACTAGGACATCTTACTCCACTTGGTTATATGCGGTAAATTATTGTTTTAATATATAAAATAAACTCAGGTAGTTGTCTCATTGATCATGGTGGTTAATTTATTATACTAAAGTTGTAAAAACAGCTATCAAATTTACTATATTGAAATTGTTAATTTAGTTTGACAAATTATTTTGTTAACATTAACTTAAAAATTATTAATTTTGATGGTTTTAAGAAAAGGTTACAGAGTTTTCTTCCCAAGTGTATTATGCATTTTAAAATATTTTTGTAGCCTATTTGACATTTTGAAGTCTTTTTTTCATATACATCTAATACCTTAAATATTTTTTTTATGTATTTTGCATCATGAAGTATTTTTTCTAGTGCAACTTACACTTTAAAATATCTTTTTGATGCATTTTGCACCTAAACAAAAAAAATGTTTTAAGCACCTAAAAAAAGATTTTATGATACTGAATATACCACAATAATTTTAGATATTGGATGCTTAGAAAATATATTTTGAGTGGGTAAACTTAACTTAATCTTTAAGAAAAATTTTCCTTTAAAAAATTGTCTTCAGCAATGTATTAAAAGGAGGAGCGACCAAAGGTTTGGTACCTGCTACAGGTATCCAATAATTGAATCTGCTTTACGCTAAGCAATCTCGGATTTTTGCTTTATTTTTTTAAGAAAATTTGGGGCAAATTTCTTAATTGTTCATGGAAAAGTAGTTTTCACAAGAAAGGAAAAAATCTAAAAAAAAAAGTGCCCTTTTCAAGGAGGGAAAAAAATATGAATGGTACCAAAATCACTTTTGAAATTTTAACAAAGCCACTAAAGGCATATCTGTCCACTGCATAATGAACCCCACAATTCTCAAATATTAAAAAAAAAAGAATTGATAGATTCAACATACCTTAATTACATGTATTAAATTAATTATATGAATTACAATAAAAAATAAATTCCTTATATTGGTGTTAAAATGTAAATAATTCAATGTATTAAAGATTATAGATACGTTATGAACTAATACAAACTTCTCATAAGATGGAAAAAAAAATAAAGTACATATTTTTCCTCAGTTAATGTTGCTCAAAATTTCATGTTCCCCATATATTTTAAAAAAAATACACAAACTTCGGTAAGAAAATAAATGATAAATTTATAATTTTAATTAAATGCATGTTTTGAAATAAAAAGGATTGTTTTTTGTGTAGTTTTAAAAAAATTTTGGACAACTTTGTATATAATTCTTCTTTAAATAAAGAATATTGAACACAATGATTATACTCCTTTTTTTCAAAAAAATTATATAAGTACATCAACAAAATAAAATATAATTAACATAATTTTCATGAGCAAATTGAGGCTTCAAGGCCCTCCTTCTGGTGTTTGGGTATGTGGACTATGAGGGGATAAGAAATATGAACTTTTTTGTAGTGACTCTGGTCTTTAGAATTTCCTACATTATTTTTTTCCCAACGTCGAAGTCAAACAAGCTTTCTTTACCTATTGGTTTTCAAATCAAATCAAGGTCTTTTAAAATTCACATATTCTTTTTTATTTTAATATTTAAATGAGATAATTCCAAAAAAAGACATTATAAATAAGGAAAAGACAATTCAGTACAGCGAAATCTGAAAATCCCAAATCAGCCCGTTTTATATTTTTTTTTGGGTAATTACGAAAATGCCACTGAACTTTTCACAACACCAGTTTCGTAATTCACAATATTATGTACTACGTATTTACAACTCACAGTGTAAATACGTAGTAGCTGATGTTGTTAATTTGGATACCCGTGTTGTAAATTACGAAATTGGTGTTGTGAAAAATTCAACGGCATTTTCGTAATTACCAAAAAAAAGTATAAAATAGATTGATTTGATATTTTCAGATTTCGCTGTACTGAATTATCTTTTCCCTATTTCACTTGTTTTTTTTTTGAAATTTTCCCTATTTAAATAGCCAAAATAGGCTTCAATATTTTTTATATAATAAAATTAGGCTTCAGGTTCTTGAATATGATTTATGGAGGCAGGAGGATGAAATGAATTCAATCCAATGTATTTTTTTATTACTATATATAGCAAGCTGTTATATCGGTATGTCATGATCAGTATAATTTATCATCAAAATATGTTTAGAAAGGTGCATAATATATATGTCTAATGTAACCCATCCCAATAAAATCCTTAAATTAAAAATATTTCACTTTTAAATTAGTTTAATTTAGGTGCAAACAAACAAAAGGCGTAATAGTCAAGCATAGGAAACTATCTGAGACTTGCCAACCATGAATATGACATCAAAAAGTCAGCAATAATAAAGTCTTGAGGGAAAAGAAACACATTTAATAATATTTATGTGCATTTAGACTTATCACAAGTTCTTGGATCCTAAAGTGTATATATTAAATTATTACTGCTTTTTGATGTTTCTCTCTCATTTTTATATTAAAAAGATTCATTCAGTTTAAAGAATATAAACTTGAATTAACAAGTGCTTATTCACAAGGCTTAAGAATATACAATACAGGCATACATATTAATTAAGGAAAAATATTAACACTGAATATTTTGTCCCCTATAATGCAATAAGGGTCCGGGCCAGTTTGTTTCCTTATTTTGGAAACTCTTTTTTTTTTTTTTTAAAAAAAAAAACTTGATTCACACTTCAAAGTTTGTTTTTACTCTAGTTAGGCGTGTTGTGAAAAAAGTAACTTGTTTTAAAAACTAAAAAAGAATCAATTTTTTTTTAATTTTTAGACTTTTTGTTTCAGTTGATAATTCTGTCAATACTTTCGTTTTTTTATTTATTATTTATTTTTTTGATAGTGACTATAACTCAATTAGGTTGTATGATTCACATAGTCTATCTCACTTATTAGGATAACGATGGTTGTTGTTGTATCAATATAATAAAATATCAATCATAAAAATTAATGCCAATATCAATTATATAAATTAAGTGAATCAAGCAATTATTTTTCTCTTTTTATTATCTCAGTCGATACTATAAGAATAATTATTTGAAACAAATTTTTATATTTTTATTTTTTAAATGTGAATTTTTTTAGGATGACTAATTATTTATTTATTTTTGGTTTTTTAAAACTCGTTCGTAAAAATAATTTTATAAAATTGTTTTTCTTTTATTAAAAAAACAACCAGGCCCTCAATTTCTTTTATGTTAAATACTTGAATAAGAAATCAGTTGGTTTAATATTGTCTTTTTTTTTTTTGTTGCCAGAATTATGTCAACTATTTTTGAGTTGGAGATAATATTTTACCTTTCCTCATAAGTTTTAATATCTAAGCAGTTATACGAAACATATTGTAACATCTGAAAACCATGTTATCAGTTAGAAATTATAGATGGTAATTTTTTTTAAAAAAAATATCAAAACTCATTCCAATTGATTTGAAGAAAAATTATTTTAAAAATTCTTAATTGTCATTAATTTACATTTCATTTTTCTTCTTCATTCTATACATATTTGATTAGATATAGCTTCATGGGCTTTTGGGCCTGAGCCTGCCCTGAGCTTTTAACAGAAATCCTCTCCCTCTATCTCTAAAATGTTTTATTTTCCTGAATAATAATGCTTGGTCTATTCACCACAACCTGCAGAAGAAGGAGGAATAAGAATGTTTGACCTAAAAAGATGAAATATTTTTCTTTCTTTTTTTATAAAATAAAAAATGATATTAAAAATATTTTCCACATCACAAGGAACTCTATAAAGCTTACCCATGGCCTCCAATCATCCAATCAATGAAAAGAGGAAAAATCAATTGCAAAACACCTCGAGCCACATGAATTCCTGGATGTGTTACCACCACATTCTGCTCAAATTAATCCACAACGAAAATGAAACCAAAGGATTAAACTGAGAGGAAGAATAAATAAATAAATAAAAGAGCAATCATGAAGTTGGAGACAAGAACATACTGATAATGGCCAAGATTTGAACTCAATATAAGGTTTGTAATTGGCTACCACTTTTGATGACATCCTGCTTGCTGTGTGTACTATCTTAACCCTTGACATCCTCTTCTTCTCGTATCTAACCACAGGTCAAAATGGTAAATTTACATTTTCCCAAGAAATTTATCTGTGTTTCTGGAATTTAATGAAGTTGTTTAGTTACACTATCATCTTATCTTCATCCTAACATTAAAATGGTTGATGGCATTTAATTCTGATGTTTGTTTACCCCAGGAAAAAGATGTTTTGAGATATAGTTGATGGAATTTCCTTGTTGTGGGGACTCATTAATTACTCCTTCTGGTCTTAATTATAAGACATAATTAAAAATTTAATTTAGTCATAAATATAAGACCCTTATCCATTTTATCTCTCATATTTAACCGCTTTTTTTCAAATTATCTCTATTAATACTCCCTTAACTATAATTAGACACCACATTAATTCTTGAATTTGTAATTTTCATTAACTATAACTTCCCTTAATTAATTTAACTACTATCCTTAGGCTCTCAAAAAAAGACAATTGGATCTTATATTTAGGATTTGAAAGGAGTATAATGTTTATATTTTCTGTTTTTTTTTTTGGCCCGTATAATGTTTATATTTTCAAATCTACCTAATGGTATATTCTTTTATTATTGGCTCACAAAGGAGGAGCTGGCTTCAACATGGAGTCGTAGGGTGGGTGGCTATCATTGTCAGGTCTCAAAACAGAGGATTCAAGTTAATATTCAAGATACCTTCTAAGGGCTGAGACAATTTCATAAGGCTTTCCATCATCAAAACCATGTCTGGCAACTTTATCAAGCTCAAGTATAAGCTGGTAACAATCCTGAAAATGTGATTGCAAACAACAGAAGATTTAACAAAGACGTTTTCCAAATTCAATTCTCGTAGTTTTGTTGATATACGCAGTTAAAGAGGTAATCTGTATGAGAATAGGATTACAATTTGTACTTAAGGAATCATAATTAACTGTGGCAGGCTAATTGAAATGTATTGCCTTAAGTAAGTAGTTAAGGATTCATATAAAGTTCCCAAATAAATGGAGATAATATGACTGGGAAGAAGCAAATCAAGTTCACTGCTAAGATTCATTTTAAAGTGTTTCTAACATGTTTGTGTCGTTGCGTGATTAACATGCATACATTTGTAGACTCGGTCTATCTAATGATTAGTTTATTACCTCCCTCAGGTCCCAAATACATAGCATCTTTTAGAAGATGTTCTTGACCCTTTCCTTATATGCCCATGTGAATGGGAAAGATTTGGGTATTGTCAGGCCCAATTTGAGGTGAACCTCCTGAAGGCATTTGGATTCACACAAACTTATACTCGATATCTCATGCGAAGGCCCCTTCTGTTAGGACCGACGCCTATTGGTTGTTCTTGGTTATTTTTATAGGTCATTTGATAGCTTTAAGGACTACTAATTATTTAATACCTTCCACGAGGATAGAGGGGTAGAGTAGAAATAAGATGATGTTGAAATTTAGTGTAGTTAATTAAAGTAATGTTGGAAATCATTTGAATTTTATAACTAATTTAATACTTTCAACCATTTTTATTGATACATGTGAATTAGTTAGAAGTGACTTGTGTTTGAGACTAAAGGGGTATCAAAGATGTTCAAGAAAACATTTTTGGAGCTGAAAATTAAAGATGACAAACCTCAATTGCCATACATCCACCTTGACCAAGATTTGGTTGCATAGGATGGATTGCATCACCTAAGAGGGTGACTCTCCCAATTCCCCAAGTGTTGATAATGTCTCTGTCATAAATATCCCTTTGAAGAATCATTTGTTCTGGTGTTTCTGATATGAGTGTGATCACGTCATCACACCACTTCCCAAATAAATCCAGAAGCCTCTCCTTTTTACCTATACGCCCACTTAGGCAAATCAATTTCTGGGGTGTTTAGAAACCCTAAAAAAAGCACTTTTACATTTCACAAGACAAAACTCCAACCATATATTTTCTTTGTACGACGTAAAATAACTTAAAATAAACTAATCCAAATACTCATGAATTTGGTTAAACTATATTTAATTTTACAACACAGTACTGCCAAGAATATGTTATCAAATTTTTGCCTGCCCAGAAGTTCAAATTTACCATGAATTGATTGAGAGTTCGAAGTTACCTCCTGAGAAACCAGTACTTGAAGGAGGCTCTCCATGGAAAGCATACCACTGCATCTTCCCATTGCCAACATCTGATGCAACAAAATACTGGTTAAAGCCCAAGAATACCCTATACCTTCAAATCAAAACAAACTCCAAATTAGCCAAAACAGGAAATGACAGATAGTGATTTTGTTGAAGGTAAAAACTGCTCTTGGATTTTAAATTTCAAATTTTGGATTTGTTGGTTTATTTTCGTAGTATTATAGCCATCTTTTTGTTACTTTTTTCGTTGATGACTTTCAACCTGTTGAAAGTTCTTTCTGTGAATTTTGGAGGAGGATCATACCTATTATACGATTTTGAAAAGGTATAATCTCATATCATGCGATAGAGAAAAATATTAGAGATGATACAAGCAACTGCAAAGTGCAAACCAACCAACTTTCAATATTAGTTTTCTTTCCATATCTATTTATTGTAGAGCAGAACCTGAATGTAGTAAATACAGGTTTTGCTATCAATTTTTTTTTTTTTAAAATAGAATTAAGTACCAGGAACTTATATAACCTAGATTTTTTCTTTTTTTAATTTTAGCAGCTGTCATACAACTCTGAAATTTCTCAACTTTTTGGCATTAAGAAATTTAACTGTCTCAAAAAAGTGTTGTCGGGCGTGAATTACGTACCCAATAGTATCTATATACTGTGGCACATAACTTGTTAATCCACTATAGCATGTGAAGCCAGAGTAGCTTGCTTCTTGCTCTCCAAAGAGTTTTGAACGCACCTAAGAAGATGAACAAACAGAAATTGAATTTCAAAAACATTGTCAAAAGCAAACTTATATGTAAGCAATTTAAAAGCAACGGGAATCAAGGATACTGTTAATTACTTCTGACCATATTCCATCTGCCCCTATTAAAATATCACCATCAAAGTGCTGTCCATTTTCAAGGACCACTCTAACCTGCGATGGATAAACACTTGTCAATGTACTGCATTGTTTAGCTAGTAATCAGAAAATATTTTTTATTTTTTTATTTTTTTGTTCTTGTTGTTGTTGGAAGAATCTCAAACCTTATTTGGTTCTTGCAAAAAATCCACAACTTTAGATTTGTTTCTAAGTATGTTTGGCCCAACTGCGTTCACTAATATATCTTGCAGTGTCATTCTATATATGACTGTGGTAAGAGGAAGCCTCCTCTTTAAAGCAGGAGTCAAAAGATCAAATTTAGTAAACCTGAAATGGGAACAATAACTTGTCAAAAACTAAAACCTTCAGATGCAACTCATCTAACCCAATTTCCTCAAAACGTCTTTCAAGATATAGAACATTCCAGAAAATTGTAAGAGCCCAGTACTTCAAAATAGCTATGATGTTCAAGTGATAATTTAAATTATTAAAAGCTCAACAAGATGTTAATGACATAAGGAAATGAAAGATTTATTCAATCTGATAAGCCCCCAAGCCATGCATGCGGCTGTTTCCGCCACCAATCATATTCACACCCCCACTGATCTGAGTAATATGCCTTCCAATGAACTGAAACTTTCATGACCAGGTTAATGTCCAAAGGTAAAACAAACAGATTTGAGAGTAGAAACAGAGCATACCATTCCCCAGTTAAACCATCAGCGAGGCCATTAGTTCTATTTCCTGTGACACAGCCAGCTTCCATGATCTGCTTTGCAACCTTCTCATCTATGGCTTCCAGAACAGCCAAAGCACTACTCAGAAGTTGAATCGGCCCACGATGCATTCCTTCACCTCTCACAGCACTCAAATCTTTCTCAAAAACCTTCACATCATATCCTCTCTGCTTTGCTGCAAGAGCCAAAACAAGCCCTCCAATCCCCCCACCAGCAATTAACATCCTCAGCTTCACTTTCCCACACTTTTCTTCCTCAGAATCTGAAATCTTCCCACTTTGGCATTTTATCAAACAGCTTCTGCCCCTGATCCTGCATGGCTTCCTCCGAGGCTCTCTAGTTCTGATACAACTCAGCTCGCATGAACAGAAGCTCTGTACAGTGGCCATTGATTAGTAACTGGAATTAGCAACAAGTGAAGAAGAAGAAGAAGAAGAAGAAGGCAACAAGAAACAGTGCTGGATTGATCTGTCTTTGTAATTGGGTATTCAAAAGAAGCTGCGTTCATCCTTAAGAATCTAATCGATCAAAGGAACGACTACAACATACAACAGTAAGTGGATGTAATGTAATACGGAGGGGGCTTCTCTCCTTGGCGGCCCCTCCTTGGCGCCTCCTTGGCGTTCACTTTTGGGGAGCTCCAAAATATTTTTTTTTGTGATTCTTTTATGGCTAGATTCTACATAAAATGAGTGACATTTTGATAAATTATGGGCGAAAAACGGATCTGTTTTCAATTTTTTATGATTTTTTAAAAATTTACATGTAAAAAAATATAAGATTATTTTTTTAATTTCGAGTTTTAACTTTGAAAAATCATAAAAAATTGAAAACATATCCGTTTTTCGCCCATAATACATCATAATGTCACTCATTTTATGTAGAATCTAGTCATAAAAGAAGCACACACAAAAAATATTTTAGAACTATTCTAAATTGGGAGCTATAAAAAGGCCATAAAAAGAAAAGCCATAGAGAGAAGCTGGCTGCCTTATGTTGATTCTGGGACTGGCAGTGTCGAATATTATGGAACCGGTGACTATGACTCATGCGAAAAGTTACGCTGTAAAAATTAAAAAGAAAAAACTTTTGGCACCAATTATATGTTCACAATCAGTGAAAAAATCCTACAATCATACAATTTATTTACAAAATTGTCACCTTTCACATTTTTTTACATCTATTTTTTTAATTGGTGTAAAATGTTGGGCAAAAAGACTGGTGAAAAATGTAAGTGATAAAAACCGTTTTTTATACTGATATTTAATTGAAAAAGAAAAACTAACGGATATTTTTCATACTATATTTACAAGTACAATTTATGTTAAACAATTACATTTTTTCTCACCATTTTTAAATTTTGAATAGTATTGCGTGGTCCGTTAAACAATTACATCTTTTGTTTTTGCATTTGGAAATGTATGTTATTAATTTTATGAAGGAGAACTTCGGTCTCACAAGCTCCGAGTTGATGAAGTCAACTTGGAACTTCAAGAGAGCAATTTGAGAATGACTTGCCTTCTAGTGGACTTGGATGGAAATTGTGTTTTATAAAAGAACTCTAAAAACATAGTTAGAAGTATATTATATTAAGTACTCTAAAAACATAGTAATCTTGCAAACTAGTAATAATTGTTTTTACTATTTCAATAACACAAACAACATTTAACTATTAGGTACGAGATGGAGTTTGATAATCTTGTAAAATATCTGGAAAAGAAAGAAAGCAAAAATAAATAAAAGTACTCAAAAATCATAGTAATCTTGCAAACTAGTAATAATTGTTTTTACTATTTCAATAATAAAAACAACATTTAACTATTTTTCTTAATCCTTTATAAAATAGTTAGAAGTATATTATATTAAGGAGTAGAGCGGTCAATGTTTTCTAACTAATTCACAAATATCAATAAAAATAATCAAAAGTATTAAATCTATCATAAAATTAAAATTAAAGTAGCTTCCAAAATTACACTTATTAGCTATGTATACTAAACTTAAACATTATACTCACTCCGGTCCTTTTTGTAAATAACTTTAATAAACTGGTGGTTAAAATTAGTTAAAAACAGTAAATGTGTTAAAAATGTCATATCTTTTTCAAATATACCCTTATTTATGAAAAAGGATAGGAGAGAGAATAATAGAAAATATATATGAGATAATATATAATAAATGATTATATGACCTATACCAAATATACAACATGAATTTTCTTTAGTCTTTGATGAAGAGTTGTCGTCTACTTCTATCAAAATTTTTTAAGCTAAAAACAATAATATAGTTGTTAACCTAGGTTATTCTTCTCAAGGAGCCTAATGCACATAAATTTTCCTAAAAATAATCTAATTGGACCTATAATTAGCAAATTAACCAAATACCAAGGATGCAAATGGATTTATTGGAATGCACTTATCTAAATCTACTTCTAATCTAACAGATAAATTTAACAAAAGATAATGGAAAGTTAGCAATTAATTGATCAAAGCAGTGGCAATTGAGCAAAGCATTCAGTGATATTAATTGGTCTCCTAGAGATTTTTGGATCTTCCTTACCTCATAAATTGATTTAGAGTTTAATAGGATTAATGGTCATGAAATTCATGCAATGACTCCCCCACACTTAAATTAAGTAATGCCCTCATTGCAACCTAAAGAAGCAATAAATTTACATCAAGGCATGCTACATGAATGTATATAGGGGTAGACAACAACTCTTGATCAAATACCAAGTAAGAACCAACAAAAAGGAGCAAAATGCAAACTAAACAAAGCTAGAAACACTCCAAAACAAACGCTATGGACTCGAGATAGAAAACAATACAGAATTGGAAAAAAAAAAAAAACCTAACCTAAACTATTTCCTAAGACAAACTAAACACCATAGAAACTAAACTTAAGTTATCATTGCCTTTATTCAACTTATTAATAATATCAGATAGGGCTAAGGAAGCTCAAGCAATCAATACTTATATTCAAGTCAATCATGTCGCTCAAGTTATCACCACTGCTGCCAGAACTCTAGCGCTAATGAGGGTTAATTCCTTTTTGTAAAGAAACATTAGGGGCATTTTGATTATAAAAAAAAAGACAACATTTCAAAATTTCATATTGGTCCCTTGATATCTCTTTGTCCTTTCCATGTGTTAATAGACTTGTTAAAATTTTCCCAATTCATATAGTATTTATATCTTTTTTTCCCAAAAGTGAACATCTCATACTAAACAAAGCATAATTAAAAACAAATTTCACCCTTTCCTCACTTTAATTATTTCGTCCAAGAGGGGTTTTTTTTGTTTCTTAAGAGAAGGTTGAAATCAAATGTTGTGATCTGATAGTCATTAATTAGCCAAGTTGTTGGAAAAACCCTACCATCACTTATTGGGCTTTCTAACATAAAACATAATTTTATATTTATTAGTTATGTATTATATTATTTGATTCAAAATTTGAATTGATGTTACCTAGAATATAGGGTTTCTAGTATTCTGTTAAAGCTTACATCTAAGGTTTCTTCTTCCTATATATGTACAACTCCCCCGAAATCAATATTATTATTGAAAGTTGCATCAAAATATTTCATAAGTAATTCACACATGTTGAAAAATGCCAACCACGCTTTCTTTATCTTGTCAATTTCGGCAAAGATGAGAAGAAAAGGAGGGAAAATGTTAAACAAAGAAATAAATGAACGATGAAACTTCATTAGTGAATAAAAAAGGACAATAAGCTCTATTAGAGTAATCAACGTTATCGACTAACCCCACCCTTGTTATCCTCTCTTTAGAGAGAAACACATATTACCCTCTCTCTTTACAATTATGGGGACTTCAGTTCCCTTCACACTCTTAGCCTATGCACTGTGACCTTTTATATTGAGTTTTTGGGTCATCTAGTAACATGGGGATTCACACTAATCACGTAAGCTAACTCAACCTTCTAACAGAAATAAACACACATTCATCCAATCAAAATGAAGTACATGGATTCCACTTTGTGAGGGGTTTGGATTTGGAAGTTGGAAAATAGTGTCTTGACGTCGATTCTTAGTCTTTCAACGAACGCAACTGTAAGGTTTTTGGCTGGATCGAGGAAGTGGGGATGAAGTTTCGACAATATTCCTATATATTTCACTGTTAATATTGTCCTCAACTTTTTGACTGAGGGTTCTAATTTGAGTGTTTTGTACGCCATTGTTATAGAAGACTTCTTTATTCATTAATTGCAATTAGAAGGGAAAATAGGAGTTGAC
>JBAGKO010000014.1:2463681-2487245 GCA_037177275.1 Acacia concinna
TTTATTTTTCATAAAAAAGAAAATACCAAAAATATAAGCTCTGTAATTTATAAATAGGCCTTTGGCCAGATCAATGAGCATTAAGATTTTACAGAGTGAATTACTAGAGTGGAGATTCTCCTAAGCTATTACAAGAACTAAAGGAGAGATTCTTTCCTAAGGTTCTGCTAGTAGAGTCTTAGCATTTTACCTTGTCCAGAACTAACATGGTGTGTTGGTAAAATTGAATTATTTACATGCATGTACTGATCCATTTGAAAAAATTGGTGAGTGGCATAAGATTCTTCTCAACTTCTTTATTCGTCCATTTTTGTTATGTACTGTACGAAAATCTTTCATATTGTTGGACCTTCAACTTTAACTTTGGGTGGTTTAATGGTTTTTTTTAATAAGACCGTTGTAATACTTGTGTTTAAGTTTTTAGTTTTATATGCTCTGTCTTGTGAATTTTCTTTTAAGTCCGTGTTTAATGTACATTAATGTTAAACATATACTATCAATAGAAGTTGGCACATATGGACAGGTATCTGCGTCACACAATCTGTTCCTGGGTTTGATTCTAGAGAACAGAAGGTGTAGAGAATTTTTGTTGGGAGCTCTCTCCCCTGGGGTGCTTTAAAGAGGTAGTTACCTTTCGAGCTTATTTGATTGGGGGCCCCTGGATTAGTTGGTTAGCAGGCTCACCGAATCTGGGAGCTTAGGTTACGGCTAGATACAAGGACTCGGTTGGTTTATGGACTAAAAGTCCACCATAAAAAAAGAAAAGAAAAAAAAGGTCCACTACCGAAAAAATGTTAAACGTATACTTCTATCAACTCTAATGTGTTTGTCTTTATGTACTTATCTTTTAAAGAATAATACAACAAGTGTCATTATATTAGTTAAAATTTTAAAGACATGAGTGCCTTTCAACTAATTCCCTTAGAGCAATTCGAGGACTTAGTAAGGAACATGAGTGCCCTTTTGAGTGTCACATAGAGGAATTTGTTCTATATATATTGAGAGACTGTGAGGTTGCTAGCTCTATGTGGCTTTCAATTATTAACTCAATACATTATAGTATTTTTTTAGTGGTACTTTGCAGGAATGGCTATACTGGAATATCCAATACAATGCAGGATCATCATCTTTTCGCAGATAGCCATGACTAAGAGCTTTTGGCTTGGTTTGCTGGATTATTTAGAAAAAAAGATACTACTAAATCTTCGAGGGAAGCAGCAACAACCATCAGTCGTTACTGCACCAATGCAAGCATATGCTTTTGGAAAAAGTGGAAGGAGGAAAATTTCACCAAAAAGTCTACAATCTCCCAAGTAGACTTTAGGAAAAATGGCATCCACCACCAGAAGGATACATAAGGATCTACGTTGATGCTTCTGTCAAGTCACAATGAAGAGTAACTGCGGGAGGCTTGATCCGCGATCATTTAGGACAATGGAGGGGAGGCTTTTTGTAAAACTTAAGATGTTGGTCACCCACTATGGTAGAAATCTTAGCAATCCACACGGGCTTGAAGGTGTGCAAGGAAAGGGGCTTTAATAAAGTCCATATGTACTCTAACTCTACCATTGCCATTCACACACTAATGGTAGACGGAGGGAGTTACCACCCACTTTAGTAAGAGATAGACTCGACCAAATCCCTTATTTTCTCAAATTGGGTATTCATATCATTCACTCACATAGAGAAGTAATGTCATGCGCTAATATTTTGGCTAATATGGCACACAAAACGAACATGGATCTTACCTAACCTCACTCTCCTCCAGATCCGTATTCGTGTTTAATGTTAGCTTGCCTCAGCTAAGATTTGATATATTTTGTTACATCTCATATATTCTGTTATATTGACGCTATCATGTAACCCAAGTGTAACACTTGCTTTTGATATGTTAAAAAAAAGTTTAAAAACAAAAGAGATAATTATATTAAAACTACAAAAATTAAAAAATTATAAATTACTTTTTGAAAAAGTATTATGTTTATAATTAGAAGGCGATCTCACAAGTTCTTAGTCAACATAAAATATAATTAGTTATAATTACAGCCCTAAATTAGTAGATTTTCCATTCATTCCTAAACCCTCCAATTAGAAAGGACTAAAGATTTAAGGTCCTAGCTAGTTTAGATGGACATTGAAGATTGAAACTTTTTCTTTTGTCATGTTATCATGTAGGGAACTCTGAAACAAATATTCAATCCATATATAATTATTTTATCATGATTCATTTGAATGCATAACTAAAATAAAATTGGCTGAATTAGTTATGATTACGTCATGTATTTTTATTATAAGAGTTAACTTTTGATGATAACATATTATAATTGTTCAATGTAATTCTTGATACATTTTCCCTACATCTTACAAGTAATATTTTATAACAATTTTTAAAAATTATATTAAACTTTCAAAAGACAAGCCTCATTCTTATTGGCTCTTTTTGTGGAATGAGATCAATGATGGAAATCTCTCATTTAGTGCTCATCAAATTAATGTATATTAACAACACCAAGTACTTATCGTTATATAGAGGTCTAGGCTTTTTTCTTTTTTAATTTTTTTGCCTTCGAGGTCTAGGCTATTTAATCTAACTTAAACAGTTCAAGTTTAGTTAATTTATGATTTTGTAAATAAAACATGTATATGTATGAGAAGCAATGCACTAATGGTTACTAAACTATCTTCACCCTAAATTTTTATATGTTAAAATTTAAACTTATATAAAATATAAAAATTAAATGGGTTAAGGACTTAAAGTGCATCCAATACGCTATGTGTATCTAGTGCCCTAATGTATTTTTTGGTGCATCTAACACTTTAAAATTTTTTTTTAGGTGTGTTCTACCATAAATTTTTTTTTTTGTAATTTTACAATCAATAATTTACACCTGAAAAATACTTTATGGCGTTGGATGCATAAATAGAATAATTTATAATACTTAATGCACTTGAAACAAATGTTTCAAATGTACTCGTATCACAAAACAATTAAATCTATACAGTATAAAATTAAGGGAAATTTATGTTGAAGTCCCGAATAAGGGAATATACGTCAAAGAGGTTCTAAGATAGAAATATATTACTATTAGGTTTCAGAGTTGTTAATGGTGCCCCTGGGGTTGTCAATGACAACCCCTTGAGGTTGTCAATTGTAACCTCAAAGGCACTATTAACAACTCCAGAGTTGTTAATGGGGATTTGATAGTAATACTTTTTTTATCTTGGAAACCTGACAGTAGTATTTTATTATCTTGAGACCTCTTTTACGTATATTCTCTTATTTAGAATTTCAATATAATTTTCCCTAAAACGAATGTGAGATTCTGAGTTAGCAATTCAGTTGGGTGAAGAGCACAACATGCTCATCAAAATGATGAGAGCATAGAATGTGGTTTCAATAATGCATGTTTCCATTATTGTGAAGCAGAGACATAATTGTGCCTTTTGAAATTCCAAGTTTGAGTCAAACAATTTGACTTCACAAATAAAAAGTGTGTGAGAATGGAAGAGGATAAAGCACACGTACAGATATAATGGGAATAATTGATGCAACAACCTTATAAGGTGTGGGGCCTACTAACTAGTGGGATACACAGATCTCTTCTCTCTCTGTTTTTTTTTTTTTAGTATTTCATTTCAACTATCATAGAGAGAGAAGTGAAATAAAGATCATTTATTTTTTAATTTAAAGTGTGAAATGAGATACTGAAAAAAAAAGGAGATAAAAAATTCTAAAAAAATCTGATTCCTAACATACCTCTCACAAAAGTCCTTTCAATTCAGTAAAAATAATTAGAAAAACATAAAATTACTGAAAAACCTCCTATTCTAAAATTTAATGCTAAAAGAAACCTAAATTTTTTTCTGGAGATCTATGTAAAAGGTATTTTATATAACTCTTCCTCAATTGTAGCTACATTTAACTAAGTGAAAATTAAAAAAAAAACACATTGCTTAAGATATATAACATATAATTGAAGAAGAATTGTAATGTGAGGGTTAGATATATGAGATAATATTATTTAAGTCTTAATCAAGAAAATAATATATAATTCGTCAAAAATGAAGGTAAATTTTGCAATTAGAAAATTTTCAGCAATTTTTTAACAAAGTGGCAACATGTGAGATTATACGATCCTTTAAAGTTTTAAATGTTTGTAAAAAAATTTTATAAAATTTGGAAAGGAAAAATAGATTTATTTGCGGAGCATATGTATACTACACATTGTAATCAAATCATACACATTTTTGTATTTTAATAAAAATTTTGATGACAAAAATATAAAAATTGCACGTCAATTTAATGTCAGTATCTTTTGAATGCTTTATCATTATCCTCTATATTTTTCATTACATGCTTTTTTTAAAAGAAAAGAAAAGAAAAAAAAAACCTTGCTTTTAAATGTAATATTTACCAAGAAATTCCATTTAATAACTTTCTTGAGTTCAGTTTCTTATTTATTTATTTTTATCTCTTTTTAATCTCTCTTTGTTGGATTAAGGATCGTCTCTTTAACTTATCTTATTAGTACAATAATCATATTTCCTTTTATATGCATTCAAACTACTTTAAACGATTTCCCAACCATTTTTGCCTTCATACAAATTTTAAACAATACAACTTCAAGTACCCTTTTTTTAAATGTATCTCTTATATTAATTATTTTTTCTTCAAATTGATTTTCATAACTTATAAGATGATATATAATCTAATGATACATGTAGGCAAAAAAAAAAAATCTAATGATACATGTAAGCATAAGAGAAATTGAATAACATTTGGCATAATTAAATAATTTATTTAATTTTTTAATATCTTCAAATTAATCAATTATGATGAGATGTAGCACAATGGTATCAAATTTTTTATATTTAATATTCAGATTGAAATCATCCTAAACATCTTACATGTAAATTAACAAAACGTATGGTCCAAAAGCATCATTGTGCTTCTGAAATGATCGTTTTGTGGATAATGAAATTTCGTCCTCTGAACAGAGTTGTAATTCAGCAAACCACCTCTCTTATCCTTTTTATGTGGCCTCTCCTGTCGCTCTCTCTAACAAGATTATGAAAAGGATTTGCTAATTGTTACTACATCATGGCTTTTCAGGTATTATTGTGTTTTGTCTCTACTTTTCTTTCTTTCTCTCTCTTTTTTTTTGTTTGTTTTAATTTAGTGTTATTAGTTACAACAGATTCAAAATTACAAAGAGTCAATTGCACCAAATCAAAAAGGCAGGGACTTGTTACAACCGATCAAAACCATAAAAACCAAAACATTATTTTTCTCTAAAAAAAAAATAAGTAGACACGTTTTTCATAAATAACATAAAATTCAAACTAAGTCACACCATTGATAACTATTACCCTCGGTCTTCATTATGAGACCCAGTCGACTTTCGTTTTGTAGAGTAAAGGAAAGTAAACAAGTCACTTATCATATCATATATAATGTATCATTATATTATATCAATTTATAAATTAAACAAAATAATTTGCAGAAAAACAATAAATTTAAATATTTTAAAGTAATTTAATTAGCTATGTTAAAATTCTCAAAAAAAGTCAACTAAACCTTATATTTAAAAATGGAAGTAGTATTACTTACTATTTACTTTATGCTGTGATATGTTTTCTTCCAGGTATCCATGTTTTTGGCCATCCTTTCTTCTAGGCATCCTTTTTTTTTCATCCTTCTGTACAAAGGGCATAAAAAAATAATGCCAAATTTTTTAGTCATGAAAGTGATGAATAATTCATTTAGAGAGAGAGAGAGAGATTGAGATTGAAGAAAGAATGAATCTCATACTCCTAGAACAAAGATCAGAATTTTTTAGGAAAAAGTTCAAGTGAGTTGAGTTTTTTAGGACCAAACTATACCTCCAAGAACACTTGCATAAATACTTACAAATTGCTCACAAACAAAGTTCTCACATTAATGGGTTTTGAACCCACAACTTTATAGTTATGACTTGTGAGTCAAAAACTAGCTGGACCAATCTCTATTGCGTGCCCCATGACCTGGCACCTAAGAGCAAAGAATTCAATTTGATGACCAAGACATAAATCATTCAGTAACCCAAACAAAATTTAATCATTCGGGCGGCCACGATCAGTTCCACGAAGTGCCAGGCCCAATATATCAGTCCAAATACTTGCCTCCCGCGTCAAAACAAAAAAAGTAAAGAAGCAACAAATGAGAGAAAGGGAACGAAACAAAAGAGAGGGAAGTTAAGAGATTTAGAGTTGACGAAAAAATAAATTAACCAAATTATACAAAACACTAATTGGGATAATATTATACAAGCATATCATCAGATAAGCTGGTCCTAAGTCAAACTTTAACCTGAAATAGCTATAACCAAACTATAATAACTTTCATTGATCCTACACAGACTAATCCACAAGATCCAGAAGCCTACCAGTTACATCATATGTTAGAATGAAATATCTTCATGCCACAATACAACAACGACAAAGTTCACTCCTCCTTCCATTTTGACTGTGTCCCCATAATACCTCTTTGCCCATCTGTCAATCTCGATCCATTGTTTGAGCATGTCGGAAATGTCTGCCACCTTCATCTATTCAAACAATAAGAACACACCAGTCTTAACGAAAAAAACAGAAAACTCAGCCCATTCAATAACCAGGTAATGTCTACACTATTCTATGGATTTACCACTTTCACCATCAGAGAGATCTGTAAGTCTTGCAATTGCATCGATGAGAGATTGTTCATGATCCTGCATTTATTTACGTGTTGATCAGACACACCATTAAAGGTGAGGAAATGAGAGATGAGATATGGCCGTCCATTCCTTTACCTTCAATGCTTTCTTTGCTTTCTCAACTTCTGCAGGGTCAGGATGATTTGCACTAAATACCCTTTCCACCTATCCAAGTTGACCAGAAACTTAAATACATGTCAACATGATAAAACAATCTCATTCAAAGAACCTTCCAACCTAAACATCTTGCTTTAAGTTACCTCCTTGATTAGCGTGTCTGTATGACGTATTTGTATATCATCCGGAGCCCTTTTTCCTATGCCGTTCTGTGAAGGCAAAAAATCTTTTTTAGACTGTCCTTTTGCAGTTCCTCTACCTCTTCCAGCTCCTGGAACAGTGTCACGACCTCCAGGCCTATTCATACCATGAGCGGGCCCGCTGTAACCCCCACCACGATGATTTATTCCAGGATCATCACCTACCCATTGTATATCTTCAGGAGAGATCTGCAGTTAAAAATACCATATCTGCATCAACAACAGAGGAGTAAAGAGATTCTAAAACACTGACAGATGTCACTTGACATTCAAGACATGTGGAAAGAGCAATGCCACAAACTTTATGGTACATAAGCAAACAAGCCTATGCTTTGGGGATGGCGAAAAAAAAGAGGGGATGCAGTTCAAATATTTCACCCAACTGAGGAAATGTGAAAAGGAAGGAAAAAAAGTATGGGTTATTTTTTCAGGCATTTGTGCTCATACAGTAGCAGAAGCTACAGTGTCAAGCATGACAAATAGCAGGGTATTTACTGGTTACTGGATGAAACCACTGAATCAGTTGGAGTAGCTGAACGGTGAATTCTGGTGAATAGAAGAGAATACAAAAGTATGTGGACCAAAAAGGAAACTGAGTAATAATTTCAAGATGGAAGTTTGGAAAACTTGCCAGAACATCTTAGATCCATGCTAATGACATTGAATGCCAATGGTGTATAAATTCCGATTAATAAAGAATTTGGTGATAGACTTCATAAATTTCTCTTACGTTATTTTAGCATGCTAATACATGTTCAGAAGTCAGAACCCAATGTCACATTCTATCCAGAAGTATAGCCAATAAACGAGATTATAAATTGGCTCAGTATTTGAATACTTCAAAATATAAATAATGAAACCTTTAATATGCATTGATGATGAATTATGTCCCAACTATTATGAAAAAAATGACTGTATTAGAATTTGAAATTAGAAAAAAATATGAATTTAGTATCTTCTAAACCTATACACGGATTTACTAGCTCCCAAACTAGATCAGTATCATTGAGTGTTATGTTTCTCTAATTAACAAAGTTCCTTCCTTATCATAAGTTCATTTGTTATAAATGCAAATTAGAAATAACATGTACATTTAACTGCTTTATCCATGTAAACTACTTTCAGGATTCTTGATATCACAAGCAAAAATCGTAATGGATTAAAGACTCTTTTGTTTTCAATGTTGGAGCAGTCAAGGTTTGGTCTCCTAGTTGGTGCTAGTTCCCTTCTTGCACCATGGCCATTTCATGTTCAAAAGGCCAGTTCCAAATATATTTGCAAACATAGCTTCTAATGATAGATTGGTGTCAAAATGTGCAGGCACTTGAGAGATGTTTAATAGCATAGGTGGGCCAAAGCATAGATATACCTCTGACAGATTAACCCACTCCCATGTTTCATTTGCAGTTCCCATGTCATAGACCAAAGCATGTCGGCCCTGAATATTTACAGGTGAAACAAAAATCGGCAATAACATATTAATTGAGAATCAAATTCCCAACAAATAGCAGGGTGTGAATCACAGTCATTCCCAGATATAGGAGTGTGTCATTCCAGATACTAGATGTATGACATGTAGATAAAAAAATGTATTAAAGAAATAAACAAGGGCACTCATCTAAAGGCAGATATTAATGAAACAATGTATATAATATATTGAGGACTATGGTTTACATAACACGTGATATCATAAATGTCATAGACGCATATTCATTATTTCAAAAAAGTTTGAAATGAAAATGCTGGACATATTTTACGGCACTTTTCTTTTGTGATTTTTTCCCCCTTATTCATGTGTTTCAGTGAATCTCAAGAATTTTTTATCCTGAAGTTTTTTTTTACTGCATCTTGTCATGTTACAAATTTAAATTGACATAAAAGTGTTTCATCTTTCAACAACATAAAAAGCATTTTGTCATGTGGGCATCCAGGATGCCTATAGAAACAGGTGTACAACTTCAATGTAGATATGCCTGCAAAAGAAATGTGCATGCTTCTTACTAAGGGATGTAAATACCTCAGCTGCATTGTAGTCAGTGATAACAGCTTCATAGAAGTTATTGTCATCAGGCCACCTTGTTCGCACTCTTCTACCAATCAATGAATCAAATGCTGTTCCCTCTGCAGGCTCTCCCATAATGGCGCCAGAGGAAACTCTATTGGTTACTTGGTTCCTTCCACCTGGTCCAGAGGAAGGATACTGCTTCATTGAAGATGCGCCAGGTAATATTTGACCCTGAATAAAATAATGAAATAAATATAATAATGTTGCTGAGATAATATAAAAGTCAGTAAACATTCTACTTTATTTATGTTAATAACTTTTGTTATGACTAAAAACGACTTTATTCAGATACTGTCAAGGAGCTAATCAAAATACCTTAGTCGAGCACACTACATAGTATATTCCAATATAGATTTTACAATTTACTCACTGGTTTGTTCTTTTTGCCCTTGGATCCAGGAACTGTTCCTCGTTTTGCTGAAGATGATGGCTGGTGGGGCATAGGCACTGGTTGGGGATGAAATGGAGGGGTAGGCCCACCAAAAGATTGTGATGGTACAGATGGTGTTATCTTTTGCTTCTTTCGAGATGCAGATACTGTAGGACTTGGAATTGAATCACGAATTGCTTGACCAGTGCCCAATGCACCAGGTTGATGGCCTCCCGTTTGTCTCCACTCCCTAGTGCAAAAAAGTGTCAATTTACAAAGTAGAAGAGCACGATTTGGAAAGGTTATAGAAAATAACAATTATGCACAGAGCAACCCTTGTTTCCTAAGTTATTCAACCTTATTCTTCGTATGACATCATCTGCATTGACCCGACCTAGAAGTTCTCTGTGTTCCTCATTTGATAATCTCAGTTCTTTTCTGAGCTCTGTAATCAAACTTTCCTTCTCCTGAATAAGATACATGACATGTAGCAATCATCGGAACTTGATCAAACAATTTTATGAATAAATATTTTAAAACAAAATAAACAAATGTACCCAAGTAATGGCATCAGCTTGAGCCTTAAAGGCTCGAAGAACTGCACTGTATGCCTCTTGTTCAAGTTGGTGAATTTGAGTCTCCATATCAGTTTCACCATACATCCTAGGATATGGAATTGAACCTACAGCAGATCTTCCATTTCCAGCAAGACGTCCCCCTCTAGGGATTCTATTTTGATGGGTAGGTGGAAGATCATCATCAGTTCCTGTAATCATCCCAATCATGCAAAGGGATATAAATTAGTTTGGAGCATCAGAAGAGAATATATAGCAGTCAATATTATGTATAAAATAAGCATTGAATAAAGTTCCAACTTCAGTGCACTGAAAATATCATATATACACCATAGCAAGGATAAATTGGGTATTTTAACCATCAAACAATCTGATACATTATTGTAAAAAGAATATGAAATCCCTAATCCCCAATTTAATTTCTACTCCCAGTTATTTCCCCTGTTTTAGTAAGTTTCATTAAGTGGGCCTAATTAATGTTAGTGGCCGATTAGTATCAGTTGGGCCAATTAGAGGGTGATGCTACTGATTAGTAATGCATATGTGAGGGATATCTATATATACACTTAGTCCCTTAATCCCGATTGCAGATTTTGTCATTTCTTCCCTTGACTTGTATCAGTCCAGTGATTTTCCAGAAATTAATAAAATGATTGTTCTCTTCTCTTACCTCTCTGTGTCTTCTTTCTTTCTACTTCTTCTATTCTTTCTAATTGATTAACAGCACTGTATCACAATTGCCACAAAGGAAACCTTCATACCAACTTAAAAATATACTTTGGACGATATTAGTTGAAAAAAGTGAAGAGAAAAAATGTATTTGAGGACCTTCAGTCAATCCTTTTCTCCTTTTCTTTTTCTATTAACTTGTTTTTTTAGTTCTTTTTCATACTCCTAATTCATCAAGCATGGGCACAAAAATCTTCAACCTGTATGCATACAGCATACACATTGGGTACCCTCAACATATACTGGTAGCAAGATGATTCTTATGAATCCAATGTTGGTTTAAATTATACATCTGGATCCAGAATATCTGAAATTATAGTTTACTAAACAGTTTCATCCACAACTTTAATACCACCTATTACGTTGGTGTATTTTTAATGAGCCATAAATTTAGGGATTATATTAGGAAACTTGGATTACTATTTACTCCCTCTGTCCCAATATATAATGTCCCATTTTTGAATGGGTTTGTCCCTTTTTATGAGGTCTCATTTGAGCTAGTATACCCTCAATTCCATACATTGCATTAACTAATATGTTGACTTATTCACTTTATTCTCTCACATCAACTTCCCCCATACACTCTTTAAACATTTTCTCATTATTACTCTCTCTCTTGCTCATTCAAAAATAAGGGCATTTGTGGAAAAAATTATACTTCCTACATATTTATTACTTTTAACTCATTTTAAGTGTTTTCTAGAACTCTATCACAGCTGAGATACTCCTCGTCATTCATTCTTAACTCTGGAAAAAGTCAAAATGTCGAGATTGCAAGAGATAGAACATAAACAGAAGACAGTTTCTAAATTGGAGATGATTCATCTGTTGCAACAAGGAAGGGAGAAGAGATGCTGAGGTCATGGGGCTGTAGAAGAATGTTGAAGGTTGAGAGGCTGATACAAAAACATTGAGGCTCAGAAGGGGCCTGTGGATGTGAAAGTTTGGAGTTGAAAAAACCCTAAATGAAGGGATCTAATCCTTTCAAATGGCACAATCCATGGTAATGTATGAAATTTGCAACACAGCATATTGGCATTTCCCACCAAGGATCGCCAATCAATAATTGTAAGGAAAAAAATATTAAACACATAGTTTCATGAACAACTTTAATATCCCTCATCACTTTGTCTACAATAAACTTTGAGACCATTATATACTAATGTATTTTGCCATAGACTTACAACACACACCTACCGTCCCATGCAGCATAGTCTCCATAGAGTATTCTTATTCTTTATCCCTCCTTAAGGAGAGCTGATTGAACCTAATAACAAAGTTGAACACCTCCAAGGGTTTCATTGTCATTTTAAGGTATGGAAGAAAAACAAATTACAGAGTCAAATTGACTGTGGGATGAATAATCACTTTTTATAAGACGAATTTAATATCTCTTAGAACTAAACTGTTGAATAATAATGTCAACGAAAAACGAATAGATCTCCAAGAGTAAATTTTAAATCAGAAGAATGGTCAAGGCACAAAAGTGTAGAGCCTGTGCTGTACAATAAGATGCACAGTTTATGCTAATGACTGTTATCCTCGATAGAAATAACGAAAGTAACAAAACCTAGATTCCTCAACAACACTTCGAATCTAAAATTGGGTTGTAATTGAAGTTCGTTCTCTACCTTTCAATAGCCCTGAGAATATCAAGAACGTTCAATAGCACAGCCAATGAACAGCCAAAGAAACCCAGTAAAATATTTCAAACAAACCTTAACCCTAAAATACAGACAAAAATAACTCAATGTTCATAATATGCGCAAAGAAAGCAAGCAACTTTTAAGTAAACTCACCGCTACTATCAAACGGTTCGTAGTCCATAGCCAGCTTGCCCCGGAATTGAACTACCCAGGTACAGAAAACAGTGAAAACCCTCAAAATTCAGCTAAAACTAAACCAAAGCCCAAATCAACTCAGAGCTACGCGGCAATCAAGGGTTTCGATGCGAGTAGGGCTTGCTATGGAATTGAACAGGAATGAAGTAAGCTCTGAAGAGTAGAGCCGAACAATGGTAAAGAGTCGTTGACGGACCAATCGCGGCGGGAAGAATCCAAGAACGATACAACGAAGCGGGGGTCGGAGTCGGGCACTCAGTCCCGGTGCAAGTTTCTCTCTCTAGTGTCTCCCTCCCCTCCCTCCTTCTCTCTCCCCTCCCCCCTCTTTTTTTAAAAAATAATTATTTCAAGGATATAAAAAAAGAGAATTCCAATTAAAAAAGGTAATATGACTAATTTAAAATTTTAAAATTTCAAACGTATTTAAATAAAATTCTTTCATATAAAATGTAAATATTTATTTATTTTTAAAATTTCCTATTATTAAACATTTAAATGTTGAGATCTTCCGGCTCTAACAAAATATTCCTATTCTACTGGACAAAATTATAAATATATATTTATATATTTTCATATTCCGAACCCAAAGCAAGCTAGTAGCCTAGTAGGATACATTTTTCATTATTCATTAATACTGGCAATTAAAAAAGATGAGATTTGGATTGTCGTTAATGTAATCTTCGTCTAACATTATTGGCTAAACTCAAAGGTGCAAGAAAAATTTTTAATACTCGTATTATTTTGAATCAATGGGCAAACCCCCCAAAGGCATCTAAAATTATACTTTTTTTCTCAAAACACCTAAAATCACTCCCAAAAAATTAATCCATTGTATAAACTAGAACTTATTGTTTGTTTGTTTTTGGTGTGAAAGGCAGAAAAGAAAATTGTTAAAATCAAATAGATTTTACATAAATCATTCAAGCGAAATATAATTTTAAATATTTAATGTGAATTTTTATGAACTTTATTTATGTATGACCATATTTTCAGGATGTCCGCGGTGTATGCAAGACACTGTTTCCCACTTTTAATATTAAGGATTCCCAGTTCCCACATCATTTTTGTCCGAGTGATGCTTTCAAAATCACCATAAGTACCGAAAAAACGAATAAAAAATCACCATGATGATAGAATAACTTGAACTTTGAAGTATTAATGATTAACGATTCCAAAATAGTGTTACAATCATAAGTAGATCTCCCAAAAAGAAACACATGCACTCTCAAAACGCACAAATCAAAAGAGCTGGATGTGTATAATAACTAAATAAAGTCAAGTTCCCACCCATTTTACTTCTTCAAACATATGGGGCCAAAGGATAAAAAAGTTTCAGTACAATCACCATATATGTTTCTCTTGAACAACTTCCAGATAATTAAAAACCAGCCCACCCGGCAGGTTGGGAAGTTGATTTGCTATCATGTGTCCTGGCATTACCAAAAGCTTGAGTATTGCTCCCTTCAGTGTTAGGGTTTCTAGGCATCTGTGAGCTGCCAGCGGCAGCAGATACAGCAGTGAAACTATCTGCTCCAAAACCCCATGTATCAAAATCTGAATGTGGTTGAACTAATTGCTCATTTTGATTCATTTTTCTAGTCCTAACAGATTTGGATCTATTACTGTCAGCAGAAGCAGACTTTTGTTGCTGGGGTTCCTCGGGAAAAGCTTGCCATGACTTCGGTTCTGAACTGGGAGTTCTCGTTTCAGTTTTGTTTTGCTGGAGTTCCCACATCGTCCCAGTAACCCTCTCCCTCTGCCGCGGTAAGGACAATAATAAGCAGTGTGTCAAAAACACAACCAATGTGAGAAGTTAATAAATAATTTAGGAAATTAATATGTTAAGATTACCGAGGCCGCAAATGATGGAAGCGTGGTAGAGGCACTCAGACCCTCTTTCTTTGGTGATGGAGTTCTTGCTGCAAGGGTTTGCTTGAGATCCTGGATCTCTTGCCTCTGAGATCTGCAAATGGCAGAAAGCTTTTCATACTTTGAAGTCATTTCAGCTTTCTCCAGCTGAGCTTCCTTCAGATGCACTCTGAGGTTCTCCAACTCAGCCTCTAATGCTTCCTCCTTTTCAGATTTTTTATCACTGAATCCAGAGCTAAGCTTACTGGTATCAAATTCAGCAACAAATGTGCCAAAAGCCTTGTCTTGATAGGAAGTTGCATTCTCCTTACTTAATGAAGCCCGCCTTTCACCAGCAAGATGTGTGTCCTGGTAAAATTTTATTTCAAAGTCCTTGGAAGATCCAGTATCAGGTTTGTATGATTTTCCATGATCACTGTTTTTTACATTTTGCGGTTGTCCAACATCCACTTTTCTACCACCAACATTTTTGGGTAATTGGTTACTATCTGGACGAATTTTATCGTGTTTTGCTGAGGCATGATGGTTAGGTGGCTCTTCATCAAATATAGGTTTGCCCTTAACCTCTGAGGCAGACGAATCCTTTGCGTGCATAGTAGACCAAAAAGCGCCAAGCTGCCCTCCACTTCCCCCTCCCATAGAAGAATGGGATGAGAGTGATGAATTTTTAATTTCTCCAGATGAAGGTGGAGGAGGTGGACTCCTACGGGGCATTGGAGGTGATTGAGTTGCAGGCTTTGCAGCACCTGCCAAAATTTATACACATTCCTTGGTACTAAACAACAGTTTTCATACTTTACACACCAAAAAAAAGGGGAACAAAAATCTAATTTGCAAAATTAGGACACATTTAATCATAAAACACCTTACCTTCGTGATTGTTGGAAGCTGGCAATTCAGGAGGTCTGTCAGGTAATGACTTCTGCAGATCAATAGGTAACTGCTCATTGACACGAAACCAGACCTGCCAACAATAAAACATCCAACATGAGCAATGGCATTATGTTCTTATTCCTCATTCCGGCACCTAAGAATGCCATCAGCATGGATGATCTAAGACCAACCTAAATTCATGGAGATGAATGGCCAATCAAGCAAAGCTCTTGCCTGCGTGATATCTGGTCTGTCGTCTGGTCTGGCCTGGAGCATATCTCTGATTAGGTCCGTGACAGATGAACTGTATTTTGGCAAATCAGGAATGCGATAGTTTCCATTTAAGACTTGCAACTTCGATTCACCATCAAATGCACTTTTGAAGTAGCATATACGGAAAAGGAGACACCCCAATGCCTAAGATGTTTAAAAGTGTATTGTCAGTTACGCAACAAAATTAAAATTCATCAATCAAGAGAGGAAAGACATTGCTCTGCTTACCCATATGTCCACTTTCTCATTGATGACTTCTCTCATGAACAGATCCCACATCTAAAATGCATTACAGGAATGAAATTAATCAAGAACTAGCATCATAAAACTGCAATTCAAGGGGAAAAATCCCTCGACTTACCTCAGGGGACCTGTAGGCAGGAGTCGTGTGCTTCCTGATGTTGTCTTCCTCGATCCCCATTTCTTCTGGTTTCTCAAATCGCTTGTGATTGGTGGAAGTACTCCCAAAATCACATAATTTCCATAAACCATCTGGGCCTAACAAAAGATTCTCAGCTTTCAAGTCCCTGTTAAAAAAAAAAACAAAGGGGGAAATCATCAATGACATTCCATGGAGTATAATCAAACCACACACCAAAGAATCTTTAATTTAAATCTGTTACTTTTCAATGATGTCTTACACAAGCAGTAAAATAGCTAGCTTCAAATGGTAAAATTGATACAGCATTTAAGTTACAAGGGATCCACAAGAGCTGAAGAAAAACATAGCATAATGAAAAAGAAATCACAATTGAAGATCTAGGCATCATTTCATTGTTAGTACATAAAATATGAAGTATAAGGCTACAGACAAAGTGTAAACACTAACACATGCTAGGTAGATATCATATTCAGAGTATAAAATGAGTTAGCAAAGAGATGATGCTGAGGCAGATCTGCAAATCTGCTCATTCAGATATACCAACAACAGGGAAATTTCTAATGATTAATTTAAAAAACACATAAATATAAAGATGAGTATGCATCAATAAATTGTTTCCAAGAGTTATCCAAAGAATATGAAAATTGTATATAACTAGAGAGATTTCTAATGTCAACAAACATCAGATAAGTAGTTAGTCTTCTTACCGGTGAGCAATAGGGGGGGATTGGCAGTGCATGGCAAAAACTGCGTTACATACATCCCTAAAGATTAGAAAAACCTGCTTCTCATCAAAAGAACCAGATCCTCGGTTCTCCAGCACAGTAACTAGAGACTTGTCACAAAATTCCATAACAAGGAATGCCTCTTTTGTCCTACCCATATCCAAGATTGCATGAGCATAAAGTGAGACAACATTAGGATGCCCTTTCAATGACTTCATGACTGAGATCTCCTTCTTAACTAATTCAAGTGATTCTTCATCATTGCATATCATGTGCTTCAAAGCATATTGTTTTGACATGTGTACAGCATCACGAGCCAAGTAGACACAAGAGAACCCTCCTTCAGCAATAGCCTTCAGGACATTTACTTTAAGATTACCAACATCAATGGAACGGCCTTCAAGCCCAGCTGGCTCTTTTTGCATGAATGGCTTAAATCTCCACATGTTTTATGCAAACACAACCAGAATGCTGCACATTTAAATAACATTATGAACAAAACTGCAGCCTTAACAAAGGAGAACCATCAAAGTGTTCAAAATCCAAATTGCTGACGGTACTATTGAGTTCATTCTTCGCATCCATTAATATATATTTTAAAAAAAGAGAACACCTGAAAAGGCAATTCATACACACGCACAAAAAAAATAATCACAAAAAGAAATTCTATGCAGAAAGCTTTCAAATAACGTGACATTAGCAATCTAACAATGTCTTTACTACGGATCAGCAATCTAACAATTTTTTAGCTCAGATCATACGAAATCATTAGCAAACAAAAGGAAAATTATATCATTAAAAAATGACGAAGAAACCGGAACACTGGCATTTTTTTAATGATTGGAACCAGATCAAGAGGAAGAAGGCAACTAAAAAGAATTAAGATAACCACGTAAAAAGTTACCACCTTATGATGGATATAAGGGCAGAGATCTTACAAATAATTCAAAACACAAATAACAACTCCAGGAGATCCAATCAGATAATGGACATCAATAACAAGACGCAAGAAAAGAAAATCAAAGGGCGCCTCAAAATTTTATGGAGCTGGAAGCCTTAATCCAAAATTCAGCTCACCAACCACAATTAGATCAGCTCGAATAAAATCAAATGCGTATAAGACGCCCCCGATGTGCATCACTTTAAATCCAAATCCCAATTGAGCATAAAGATCGCGGAACTCGAATCCACAGGATACAAATATATAAAAGGCTAACCATATTTAAATCACCATCACGAAAAAAAAAAAAAACAAACTTCAATCACTTTAAACAACTATAAAATTTATCAAACTACTGAAAATCGAGTCGGAAGCTTTTCCTTCCACGGTTCTACCTATACAGACGGAAAAATTGAAGAACGAGAAGATCAAATCCTGAGTTCCTGACAAGCGAACCAAACTCTCCTTCTCGGTCTTCTTCAGATTCAGCACGAGCTAAAATGGAAGCAAAAGTTGCAAGGGAAGTAAAGTAGCCGCGAAGCAATATACAGGGAAGGAAAGGAAGGTGGTGAGATAAGGAGGAGCTGAGGTCGGGTGTAGTGGGGATGTGGAAGGGTGAGATAATCCACACCGTTGAAGGATTGTGGGCCCATGAATGGCGGTTGTGGATGGATCGGACGGTGACCGGTGAAGGGCCGAGATTGCATAGACAACGAGGACCTTTCCCTCCTTTGGGTGACAGATCGCGACTTTTCATGCAAGGAAATCTCGCGGGACTCGAGCGAGTGGACTAATGAAGGGTACTCGCTAGATCTCATCACAACGTGGGGTGCTGTAATTGGGCATATTTAAATATTCACAGAGCGGACGAGTGGATAGAAAATTTTAGTATTTTTGGTATATTCAAAAAAATCTCGACCCTAATATTTTTAATTTAGTATCAGTACTTCCGAGCCAATCTCAATAGATATTTAACTCATTTTAATAAAAATTGTAAATCTATTATTCTCCCTCTAACTCTAATTATAAACGTTGTTGACTTTTTTTGAGAGAATATTAAAAAAAATTAAAAAAATTAATTACATTATTTAATTATATTATATATTGTGTTTTATTACATTATATATTAGTTTATAAATCAAATAATATAATTTAAAGAAAAACGATAAACTTTAATATTTTAAAGTAATATAATTTCAAATATTCAAGACCACTAGGTAGAAAATTTTAGTGTTTCTCATAATTTTAAGAAATCATAGTCCTAATATTTTTTATTTTGAGATAAATAGGTAAAAGGAATTTTGTCTCAGTTTGCATAAACCTCAATTTAAAAAGTGAAAATAAACACTACAGTCTTAGTACTTCCAACTCAGTCTCAATAGATATTTTAGTCATTTTAACGAAAATTATACATATATTATATTACTCTAGATAATCTTCCTGTCCTTTTAAAATTTTTATAGTTCTTTTTAGATTAGTCAAATTTTATGTGGTATTTAGATGGATTTTTTATTTATAATTATATTTAATAAGGTTTGTTAGTTTCTTTTTTTTTTTTTGTCAGAATATTAGTTTTCACTTTTCACTTTTTGTTTGAGAAATATTTTATGAACTGAAACCAAGGGAGTACTTTATAAAGAGAGTGGGTAAGAGGATTTGAATTTGATAGACCAAAGTCACCATCGCTTACCTTGATATATGAGATGGATGTTTTATTTACTTAGAGTATACCATTAGATGTTCGAAATGTTTGTTAATTAATTATACTTTGTTATACGTGAGTAATTACATGCTGTAGAGATTGATTTGTTTTTCTAATAATAGATCAATAATATATCAAATGAAAAAGATTAAACAACTATAGTTGGAATAATAAAATCAGAAGAATTGAAAATCAGTAAAATACTAAAATATCAGTTAAGAGAGTAGTGAATGGAGAAAGATGAAAGGGCAAAGTAGATATTACTTAAGTCTTAAATATAAAATATAGTTACTTTTTAAAAAAATTGAGGAAGTTAATTAAATTATTTTAAATTATTTATATTTATATTTTTTAAACTAATTTATCTGATTTATAAATTGATATATAATCTAATAATATGTAATATATAATATGATTAAGTACATTATTTAATTTCATTAATCTCTCTAAAAAAATTCAATTAGATTTAAGGAAAATATTTAAATCATATTACTTAAATCTATTTCGTTAAGTTCTCTAATCAAATGTGATCATGTGACATACTCCATCTGGTACTAATTATGAAACCCAATTAACTTTTTTTATAGAATTCTAAGAGAGCTAATTATATTATTTTAAGACATTAAAGCTTATCATTTTTCTTTTAACTATATTGTTTAACTTATAAATTAATGTATAATATAATAAAACACAATACATGATATGATTAAGTAATATAATTAGTTTTCTTAGAATTCTCTAAAAAAAATTAAATGAACCTTACAATTGGAATCAGAGGAAATATTTTTTTAATTATTATCCATTAACTTCAAACCCATATGGAAAAATAAAACACATGGTCTAATGTGATTGGTGAATTTAAAACAATTAATATAAAAAACTTGATATAAGTATGATCCTAAACTTAATATTTAATGGGCGAAAATACTATCATTTACCAAGTTGTCACACACTTAAAAAGGACAAGAAGACTATTAAGCAAATTATTCTTGCACATGACAACTCGCATAATTTAATTGTCGGAGCAACTTAAGTAATCTATAGACTATAATTAGGATCAGAGGAAATGTTTTTTTAATTATTATCGATTAACTTTAAACCCATATGAAAAAATAAAACACATAATCTTATGTTATTGGTGAATTTAAAACAATTAATATAAAAAACTTGATATAAGTATAATCCTAAATTTAACATTTAAAGGGCGAAAGGACTATAACTTATCAAGTCGTGACTACACTTAAAAAGGACAAGTAGGCTATTAAGCAAATTATTCTTGCACATGACAACTCGCATAATTTTAATTGTCGGAGCAACTTAAGTAATCTATAGACTATAATAGTATCAATCTCAGACAGGAGATGCAACAAAGATCATGACCTCGAAGGTTGTTTCATCCATATAAATGTTTGAATCTCATCATGACCTAAGAAAATTGTGGTAATGCAAGTTTTTTTTTCCCCCTTGCAAACGTGGTAATGCAAAATATACACCTTCGAAGTTTGACCTTTGTCATGTAGATTATCCAACCTTGTGTTGGTATGAGGATATTGCGAATATTACAAGTATATAGCATAGAGCTATGGTTGGCAAAAAAAAAAAAAGCATAGAGCTATGAACCATATTTAAAGTATTAAAATTACAAGAATGGCTTTACCATTGACAAATTTCTGTGAGGTAATGACTAATTTTTATTTTCATTTTTTGCCAACAAAACAAATCAATTTAATCTATCACGTTACTGGACTATACACTTGAGAGCCCAAATATGCTTCTAACATTATGATTTATGAAACACACGCTGGCGGAGAATTTTTTTTTTTTTTGAAAAATTACGTTTTGGTCCCAACTAACAGAATTTATAATAAAATAGTCTCGCAAAATCGTGTAATTGTAAAAACGTCCCAAAGTTGTCAATAGGCCAGCTAGAGATGTTAATGACAACAAAATGTTTGACAACTCTAGATGGCCTATTGACAACTTTATGAGACTTTTTGTAATTATGCGATTTCGTGTGAGATTTTTTTGCAAATATGTGATTTCACTAGACCATTTTGTTGTAAATTCTGTTGGTTTGGACCAAAACGCAATTTCCCCTTTTTTGTGTGGATATATTGCCATTCTATTATATCCACGTGTCTTTTTTTTTTTAACATGCCCATTATATATAGCCATGTGTCTCTATCCCATTATATTCAACAAAATCAAGGCACTTGACATATAATTTTTTTTTTAAAAAAATATTTTACTATTACTCCCTCTCCCTCATGTCTTCATTATAAGGAACTAACTTCTGTCAACTTTTGTCATTATTATAAGATACCAACTGCTTTTAACTAACTCATTTATTATTATGTTCCTATTATTCCATCACTTTTAATTAATTCATTTAAATCCACATTATCAAAGTCAAAGTAAAGTTGGAAAATTTATCAATTTTAGACAAATTTAATGATTTAACTTCTATTCATTTTGACAAAATGGTAATTGATGCCTTATAATAAGGATAAGATGGAGTATAAATATTATGTGAATATTAAAAAGGGTTAAAGGGCAAATTACTCTGAAAATTTTCATTGAGGGGCAATTTTGTCTTCAAAGTTTTTTAGGAGGCAATCTTGTTCCAAAAGTTTCAGAAATAGACAATTTTGCTCTCGGTCGTTATCTATGTTAAATTTGACCATTAGTTATTCAAATATACTAGCCTGATAGTCCGCAATATTATTTACTTTATTTTTGTTAAGGTAAAAATTTGTCATAAAAGTTCATTTATCATCTAATCATTTTTTTTAAAAAAGTTATATTTAAAACTTTTAAGGCAAATTTTTACATTAACAAAAATAAAGCAAACGATATGTGGATTGCTAACCCAGTATACTTGATCAACTAACGGTCAAAATTAATAGAGATAATGGCCGAGGGCAAAATTGCGCCTCAGTGAAAACTTCTAATACAATTTTGCCCCTTAACCCTATTTAAAAATTGGCTAAGTTTGTTATTGATAATAAATGAATATAAGTTTATTCAAAATAATTCCTTTTTTGATAAAGTGGAAAATACTTGTTTTAATTATGTGCATTAAAATCCCTAGTGAAAACTCAATATGAACTCCATTAATATGACACTTTAAATCAAAAATTGTAAATTTTGGAGATAATGGATGAGTATTATATCTAGAATGAAAGCAAACATCTTATCTAACTCTTACATTATAAATAAGAGAGAGAGTGTGTGTGTGTGTTGTGTATTCACATATAAAATATAAAGTTGTTTGTCACAGACTTGTCCCTTACAAGTACACGTGTGGCACTCAGTTTCTTGTGGCTCCTCACGAACTAGTTAAGTCAGCCTCTTAACTCAAAAACTCAAGAGAATGTGTAAGGAAAGAACTTTGTATTGATTCAAAGAGATATTTACAAAGGAGATTACAAGAGAGCACTTGACCCTTTAATGTGTTAGGAGCAAATGGCTCCACACCTATTTATACTACTCAATCTCCCTCCTTGAGGTTCTACGATTTGAACACATGTCCTTGGATGGACGATTGAGATTGAGTTTTCAGAGAGTTCCATAAACTTCCACATTTATAATGAAGACTCTCCTATGTTCTAGAGTATTTCAGAATCCTTCACACAACTCTATGGACTTCCCTAAGTCCTAGAGTTTTCTAAAACTCTCCACATAATTCTACACAAATCAAGTAAATTTAAGAAAAATTCAAGAATGTACAAGAAATCTCTAGAAAATTCTAGAGCGTGACATTCTCCCCCACCTAATCTGGCGACGTCTTTGGCTCCTCGAACTCTTGAAGAATGTCTTAGAATTGCCACAAGTCTTCTTTAATTTCTCACATTGCCTCAGACTCGGGTAGCCCCTTCCACTTATCAAGTATTGGGTGCTAGGTGGAACACCCCTTCTTTGAATGACCCATTTTTCCAACACCTCCTCAGTCTATTTATTGTAAGATTTAGTCACCACGAAAGCTGCTTGGGTAAACGCTCCTCGGTTTGGGTCTTTCAAGGCTTATGGTATGGCTTCAACATACTTACATGAAAGACCATATAAATCTTCAAAGTTTTAGGGAGTTCCAAGCGATAAGAAACTTTTCCCACTTTCTCAACCACCAGGAACGGCCCTTTGTACCTTCGGATCAAGCCATTGTGCACACT
>JBAGKO010000014.1:2509271-2522155 GCA_037177275.1 Acacia concinna
TCTTGATATTTTATAGATATTTTTTAAAAAAAAAAAAAGACCATATGGGCCAATCCATGAACCCATCGAGCCAACCCATCGTGGGACGATATAGGTTCGAGCCTAAAATACCCGCATTAAAATGGTTTCACTTTTTACAAACTCAAACCAGCCCATTTATCATATTAGACGAGTTCAGCTCACGATTAAAATCCATATTACCATTCTAGTGTCAAGTATGAAGGTGCATCATATGAAGAAGGGAAAGGCTCCAGCATTTGGAAAACTTTCACTCATAAATTCCCAGGTACACCACCTTTATCTATAATTCTTTTTCTTTTTAGGTAAATGGAGAGACCCCACCACTCGATATCTTTGGCCTTGACCCTCACCTTTTCAACTAGGAAAAGTACTCAAATGACCAACTAGTTTGAACTCAAGTAGCGATGTCATGTGGCTCAAGGCTTACCTCCTTTTATGATAAATGTGCTTCCCCATTCTAACCTTGTATTCTGATTTGAATATGGTAAGATTGGAATTTAGAGTAGATATATCTACTTATCTAGTATTCCTTTTATTCTTGATATAAGATATAGTTAACTTTTAAAAAAATTTAAGAAAACTAAATAACTTACTTTAAAATGTTGATATTTATCTTTTTTATAGTATATTATTTTTTTGAGTTATAAACTACTCCCTCCGCTCCTAAATATAAGACCCATTTTTGTGATATAAAAATGGGTCTTATATTTAAGAACGGAGGTAGTATATGATTAACTAGCTTATTTAATTTCATTAATTTCTCAAAAAAAAATCAGCTATTTCTTATACTAAATATTGGAGGAGTATATGAAACTCTCATAATAGTCAACATGACAACATCTTGAAGTTGCTTATGGCTAAATCTTTCAGAAAGGATATCTGATGGCAGTAATGGAGAATGGAGTGGAGCTATTGATCAATACCATCACTACCAGGTACTCTCATTCTCTTAATTTGCCTTGCAAGTCCTAGATAAATCATTCTCACTTATGATTTTGAACTGTATTTTCCATTAAGATTTCTTTTGTTTTTATTATTATAGACGGTCAGGATCGAACCCGGATTGGATGTCACATAGGGAACTAACTATACAATGGCCTAAAGGCCATTGGTTCCATTAAGATTTCTTATAATGCTCCCCTATCAGAAAACTTTATATTTTTGAGGAAGATGCCTCAATAATGAAGGATATTGGGTTTAATGCCTTTAGATTTTCCATCTCTTAGCCCAGTGTCCTACCTTGTAAGAAACACTTAACATCATCCTTTGATTATTTGTTTCAAATGATTCGATTCAACTCATACTCCAAATTTATGCTTTAGATGGGAATCTAAAGGATGAAATCAACCTAGAAGGCGTTCGATATTACAACGATCTCATCGATGAACTCCTATCAAATGGTTAGCCGAAGAATAAATTTCCTTTATAATATTCGAAATCAAATTACATTTGAATTTTTTTTTTGTGCCTTTAAACTTATATGATTGCAACCCTTTGTTACTTTGTTTTACTGGGACCTTCCTCAAGCTCTTCAAGATGAATATGGTGGATTACATTAGGACCCTTCCCTTTTCATATTGCCTACCAAGTGTTTGACAATATTCCCCCTTGGATTTTGTAAACAGGATGGATTTTGCAGATTATGCAGAACTTTGCTTTAGGGAATTTGGTGACAGGGTAAAGAATTGGATCACTTTAAATGAGCCATTTCAATATAGCTACTTGAGTTATGCCATTGGTTCATTTCCACCTGGAAGATGCTCTAAGTTCCTAGGCATAAATTGCAGTGTCGGTGACTCTAGCAATGTGTCCCCTTGTTTCACATTTCCAGATCCTTACTCAAGCTGAAGCTGTCAAAATCTACATAGACAAGTACCAGGTTTCTGCAAAATCATTTTTCAATATTATTTAAACCCAAAAGTACTTAAATTGTATATATATATATATATATATTCTTTTTTTCGTTTCACAAAATATGACTGGAAATGATCATTGTATCAATAGGTTTCGCAAAAGGGTCAAGTTGGGATAGCTCTAAATTCCCTCTGGTCTATTCCAATATCCCAATCGGATGCTGACAAAAAAGCAACTTCTCGGGTTATAGCTTTCATGTTTGACTGGTAAGTGTTTCCCCTAAATGAAATGCTTACTCACTTTGCACTTGTGAGTTAATACAATTCTTGACCGTTAACCTTCTCAACAGTTCATACTTCACACCTAATATATACTCACTTCAGTCCTAATTATAAGGCCCAATTGACTTTTTTTGGAGAAGTTAAGGAAGCAAAATAATTTACTTAATCATATCATATATTATGTTTTATTATATTATATATTAGTTCATAAGTCAAATAAAATAGTTTGAAGTAAATCGACAAATTTTAATACTTTAAAGTAATATAACTATTTTTCTTAGGATTCTCTAAAAAATTCAACAGGCTTTATAATTAAGATTGGAGTGAGTAGTTTATTGTTATAGCTTACCACAATTCCCCATCACCCCATATATTTTAAGAATTGGGCCTGTTTATAAATTTTATATTTTGAATAGTAATCACTTATTCCCTATAATATTTTTACTTACACATTGTGACTCAATTAAAACTGAATCCCTAAGAATTATATATTTTCTAAAAGCGTGGAGATAAATAAGACTTAAGGGACTTAATTAAACTAGTTAAATTTTAGGGATTAAGTGAAAAATATAGGGACAAGATGATTGATTTATTATATTTTGATTTAATTAGATCTTGTTAGACTAGTTTCTTGAGTTAGGGATAATCTATTAACTAGTATTTTCCCCATGTTTTAATTTGATCCTTTAAACTCAACAACTTACATATTGTGGCTCAATTAAATCTCTATTCTTGAAGAATTAGATATTTTCTAAAAGTGCCACAACAACCAAGACTTAAGGGACTAAGTTAAATGAGTTAAATTTTAAGGATTGAGTTAAAACTATGGGGGAAAGGATTGTTGATCTGTTATTTTTTGACTTCATAATGATATTTATGGTGCTTTATCATAGTGAGGCCCTTACTTTGATCCCTCCATGCGCTGCCAGGTTTATGGAACCTCTGAACTCTGGAAATTACCGTGGAGTGATAATTACTAATGTGGGCAAACGATTGCCAAAATTTCCAAACAGGTAATCCTTGTTGGTTAAAGGGTTTTTAAAACCAGGGGCGTGTGGTAGAGCAATAGGGGCTCTTCCACATTTAACCTTGGTCATGGGTTTGATCCCTGGCCTTAGGTATGGGATAGCGTTAGATCTCCTGGCCAGCTGTCTTTCCCATAAAGAAACTCACAATGAGCGGAGGATTAGTCATTGGCCTACCGGGCTAGGGGATATCTTGCGAAAACAAAAAAAAGGGTTTTTTGATTTTATAGGGCTGAATTATTACACAACATATTATGCAGCCTCTACTCCTTGCCAAAGAGAAAATCAATCTTCTGAGAGATGCCTGCATAAATTCTACTCGTAAGCTACACAAATATAAGAGCATATATATTCTGTCATTCTTCACTTTTTTCTCAAGTTTGTCTTGTACATTTGCTTACTTTTTCTTTTTCCATTATTTTTTACTCTGCTCCAAAGTTTACATTTGCTAGCATTTTTATATTTTTCTTTGGCCTGAATATGTGCAATTGCTTACTTTTACATTTCTTCTATTCCACCAACTGAAAGAAATGGACATCTCATAGGTCCAAAGGTGCTTTCTTCTCACTAATTTTGGGTCTAAAATATAGAAACTAATTAAAGAGTTAATATTGGTTTTAAATGTAAGACTTATTTTATATATTTATGATTTTTCCCAAAAAACAACTCATTGTATTCACTAACTCAACTAACTTCATTAATTTAATTAACTTAGTTAATTATGTCTTATATTAATCATTGTCAAGCTCAAGTACGGATTAGAGATTGAAAATGTCACATTGATCCTAAAGAGTCTCCTTAGTGTCTAAAAATAAAGCTCTCTCCAATCTTGATGGCCTTCACTTGCACTGAATATTAATTTGAGAAAATGGCAATAAGGTCCCAATGACCAAACATACTAACAAAAAAGCCCTACAAATTTTGTCTCTAACCAATAGGTCCTAAGAAACTTCTAAGATAATATGTTCACAAGAGAAATTAACTATCTGCCTATGGTTATTAAAACATATGATAGAAGAAAGAAGGGGGATTTTCACGCTAGTTCACATATTCTCTTTGCACTCAATCACGGAAGGAAAGAGGAAAACTGAACAAGAAAAGCAAGAGGTGTCCAAAAGGCAAGCTTCTCACCTTATAATCTCATGTGGAAACTTTAAACTTTGCAACTTTCATCTTCTTTTTTTTATGTACACAACTTTCATCTTCATCCTTAGGGTTTACAAGTTGATTTCGTTTTTTTATGTGAGTGTGGTGCATTAAGCATGAAGAATTTGATAAAGGTTACATCTTGGGATCATTTGTGGACTATGCACTTTAACCCAAGTAAGAAATGCAAATTTGTTATGAAAGGCATAATTTTGAGGAATGAATTTGGGGTTTTATTGTATTTGAGTAGTTTTGTGACCAAATATGCTCTTTTTTTATTATAACAGCATAGGAAATGCTCATAAGTGGACAGGAATAAATGAGATAAAAATATGTTAACTTTATGATGCTGATACGAGGGGAAAAACGTGTTGTCAAAACCAATAGTTGGAGTTGTTAATAAGGCTGTTACAGTTGTCAATACATATTTGTGGAGGGTTATGAAAATCTGTGCTCTATTTTTTATATGATAACACATGGAAGGCTGTCTTGTTAAGCAGAATGAATGAATGTGATGAATGCATGTTTACCTTAGTAAGTTCAGATATGAGGAAAAAATGTGTTGTTAAAACAAACAGTTGAAGTTGTTAATAAGACTGTTACAGTTGTTAAAATATATTTAGATAGAGTTGTGACAATTTGTGGCTTTTTTATATGGTCACAAAGGGAGGATGTCTTGTTAAGTGGAAATGAATAAATGTGATGAATGCATGTTTACTTATAATTGCTGATACGTTGTGAAAAATATGCAGTTAAAACAAGAAATTGTAGTTGTTAATACAACTGTTACAGTTGTTAATTACATTGAATGTTGTAGATTGTCTTTAATGATGGCTAGTACATTAGGGAAGAATTTATTTATTTTATTTTTTCCATGTGTGAGAAAAGTTTTTTAATGGTGGAGAAGATGGAAGCCATTGGTGGTTTTGTGAGAATAAGATACATAAAGAAAAAGAATGCCTCTAGGGAGGCCAAAAAGAAAAAGAAAGAAATCTCAATTTCAAAACAAAAAGATTCATCATTGTAGGAGATGCCTTGAAGTTAGATACACAGTGAGGACATGCAAAAATCTAAATCCCATTTGAAAACTTTGTTATACATGCTTTTGGTAGTGACTTATTTTGATTATGTCTTTAGACACCTAGCCATAGTGGATTCTTGCAACCCCTGCAGTTTTCTTTTTGTGGGTTGAGTAGTTGGTGTAATCACCATATAGATATATACATAAATATGTAACCACTAATATTTGTAAGTTTTATGTTATCAACTTATATTATCAATATGTACTTTATACATTGTCAAAATTAGCTGATATACTTGTCAAAGCACGCACATGCAGTTGTTATTGCATACATTTTCAGAACAGGAACAAATGGTTGTTAATTAATTATACAAAGTTATCAAAACATACATACAAAGTTGTTAAAACCACCTCATAGGTTGTTAAAATGTCCAAGTGGACTAGTGAAAACATGCATCAAAAGTTGTCACAATGTTCAAAATAAGTTGTCAAAACAAGCATACGAAGTTGTCAAAAGTTAGATACAAAGTTGTCAAAACGGCCTTATAAGTTGTTAAAATGTCTAGGTGGACTTGTGAAAACATGTATCAAATTCAGAATAAGTTGTCAAAACGTGCATATAAAGTTGTCAAAACAGCCACATAAGTTGTTAAAATATTCAAGCAGACTTGTGAAACATGCATCATAAGTTGACATAATGTTCAGAACACGTTGTCAAAACATGCATACGAAGTTGTCAAAATAACCTTATAAGTTGTTAAAATGTCCAAGTAGACTTGTGAAAACATGCATCACAAGTTGTCATAATAGTCTGAACAAGTTGTCAAAACGTGCATACAAAGTTGTCATGATAGCCTTATAAATTGTTAAAATGTCCAGGTAAACTTATCACAACATACATAAAAAGTTGTTAATAGTTGCACATGTTATTGTCATCACAGACTAATAAGTTGTAAATGGTTGCACATGTGCTTGTCATCACACCCAGATAAGTTGTCAAAGTGTCCATTATGGACTTATCAAAACATACATAACAAGTTGTTAATATCTGCTATGAAGTTGTTAATTAATTGCTAAAATAAAGTCATACATTAACTGTAATTGTCATTATATGTTGACAAAATGAAGGTACACACTTCTTACAATGGTTTGTCTCCCTTAATATAGGTTGAACTTAATTTCATAGATAAAACATGACTACTCCAACCTATCAAATCCTATAACCCTCAGTCTCTCCATCTTATCCTCTCTATTCTTCAAAATTTTGCAAACCTTCATGAACTGTTCAAGGGCACACCTAGTATGGAATGGAATAACGTATATTTTCCCTTTAAACTAGGATCTTAATTTCTTATCACTTATCCTATATTTCTCCTTCTCTTCATCTTTTAAACCTTTCCATGCATCTTTAACTGACTGACTCTCCTTTGTAAAAGTCTTTAATGCTTGATAATTCTTCTTCTTCTTCTTCTTCTTCTTATTATTGTTGTTGTTGTAATAGTCGTGTGTGAACAATATGTAATCGGACAACTTTGGATGTGTTTCTCCCTGTTTGTGTTTCCCATTACTATTTGTGGCCAAATTCTTCTTGACCTGAAACAATTGACCACTTCAACCATTAATCTCAAATAAATTTCCAAGACTGCAATTCATATTAAATCAAGAAATTCCATTATTTCAAAAATCAAGTATTATTAAGTCATTATTTATGAGCAAACTAACAATGTTTTAAAAAATTTGTAGCCACAACAAAACCAATGTACCTTGACATATACAAACTCAACCAAAATGCCCTAGATGTCATAAGCAATATCTCAGTATACCACTCTACTCTTCTTGCTAGCAACTACAATAAGCAATATCTCAGTATAGTGAAATTTTTTATTCAATTAACATAGTATATACAGCCTACAAAAATGAAACTTCAAATCTCCACTTCAAGTGAAATTCATGTCATCTATATCTATATGTTGTTACATTGAGAAGAGTATTCTCCCTCTTTAACCCCACAAAAGGCTGAAAAGGTAATTAATAAAATATGATTGTAATAAAAGGTAATTAGTAAGATGTATGGTAAAGATGATTGTAATAGGGGTGACAATCAAGTAACAGGAAATATGAAACTAAATCATGCCAATTATCCAAATTTTTGTAGAAAATATTATCATAAGTTGCAATATGTTTTCTTCCCCATGTCCTTGTCAAAACTTCTATCCATACAAGTTTTCTTTTCTTGGTGTAGATTGCTCTAAGGACAAATTTGAAACCAAAAGGAAGTGAGAATAGGAAATCTCCCTCTCATAAACAACTCTCTTTCAAGGGGAAAAACTACCTAGTCATTTTCCAAACACAACTAAAAATGTTTCCCTCACCTCTTCCTTTTCCTTAAATCCCCATTTTTAGGTACTAAATGCCACTTAAGAGTAAGATTCAAGGGGTAGAAAAATAGCATGTCATATGTACAAAGTTAAAACCATGACATCATGTTATTCTAGTAAATTAATCTAGAGACAAGGAACAATATTGAAAATGAGATGGCCAAAACAAACATATCAATTAAACAATGAGAAGAAAATTAATCTTGCATATAAAAGAGGAAGTAAACCAAGGGGCAACTTACTTGATTTTCTTGCATTTCCATGATTTCTACCTACAATTTCCAGATAACGGCCCATTAATGACAATAGGCCAAATAATTAATCCACAAAGTAATGAGCATTAATCTAGAGGATCATTATACCCCAGGCATGATCACGAAGGTTCAAAATGAATAGTAGAAGGACATGCAGCTTCAATCAAACTCAGTAACCCAAATAAATCAAATTACAAAACACTGAAACTCAACCCATCTAGCAAAATCAAGATCAAAAGCATAAGAGGAAGAGAATGGAACCAAATACCTAAAAAAAAGCAGATGTAGGTTCCATCTGCGGATCAGTCTTCCTGATACTCTATTCTTTGCTACCGTCGTGGGTGATGGGTGCACTATCACAAAATGGAGGAGCAAAGATGGAGTAAAGAGGGAAGAGATGGTTTTCCTACTCTATCATGGGTGTTGGGTACATAGTGCCTTTCACTGTCGTCATGGGTATGAAGTTCACATTCACATAATGAAGCAGTAGAGATGGCATCAAGAGAGAAGATAGGGTCTTGCTTTGTTATTCGTTGCCATCATGGATGATGGTACGAGTTCGATTTGCGCCGTCGTGGTTGTGGGTGAATAGTGATGAAACTAAAGCAAAGATGGTATCAAGAGGGAAGAGTGTGTCTTTGATTGGACAGGAAAAGCCTTAGATATATCTTTTCATCTCATTTACTCATGGGGGCAGGGAGGTAATTTTTCTTGTGAACATATTATCCCAAAAGTCCTTTGGGACCTCTTGGTTAAGGACAAAATTGATGGGACTTTTTTTGTTAATATATTTGGTCCTTAGGACCTTATTTCCATTTTCCCTATCAATGTTGTTTGCCCAAACATTAGGGTTTTAAACTGGCCAATATTTGGGTTGTTTTTCACTTGCTTAGATTGAAGGATTAATTCTTTCAAATTACTATGCAAATGAAAAGTCTTCTTCTTTCCATACCTCCTTATAACATTTAGTTTCAAAAGGGATTTGAGAAGTGAATAATAACATTGCAAGCTGCTTCCTAATGCCTCTACATCCATCCACTAGGAATTCAATACCAATTATAGTACATTAAGGAGAAATTTCACAATCCAGTGATTTACATAATAGAAAATGGTAAGAAATTGAATTTTTTAATATTTTAATTGTAAAAATCATATATTGCTTGCTTTCTTCTTCTCCACAATCCACATTTCTTAAAACATTTACAGGAGTTGATGAACCCAATAATGGTAGAAGGTCACTTGATGATAATATTAGGATAGATTATATCAGCCAGCACCTTAGCCATGAAGATTGTTTTTTCCCTTAAAGAAATAAACATGTTTTTTTTTCGATACATCATAAATGAACATTTTAGTTGTGAAGCTTGCAACTATTTTTTTATATACTATTGTGTCTTTTCTAAATCATATTAACAAACATTTGAGCAACCGATTACTCTAATTTCAGAGTTTGTGATAGTCCCTTTAGCAAATGTAACTTCTTTAGGATTCAAACTCAAAACTCAAGATTATAGTGGAGCCTTATACACTCAATCCAATTTTGTGTTGGTGCTTGCAAGTTGCAACTACATCTAAGGATTCAACACTGGTGGGTTTACAATTTTGAGTGGATTAATGGATTTAGTGTTCGATTTGGACTAATTTTTGTGGATTTCAAGAATGGACTAAAAAGATACCATAAAATATCAGAATGATAGTCACTACTAAAGAAAATTGATGGAAAAGAGAAAAATATATAAGGCCTTCAATCGCTTAACCACAGTCTTTCTAAGACTTGGTCACTGCAAATACAATCAAGGTTGAGTTGACTTTTGTTCGTCAAACATGATGGTTAAATTAAACATTGCTTTGAAGTGCATACTTGGGTGAAAAAAAATAAAAATTTATATGGTTATGAGTGTATCAGTGTAATGTTGCTTCAGTCATTTCTTTTTATTTTTAACTTTTTTTTGTTACAATGTTACTACTTGAGAGTTAGTCAGAATGGTGGTCTTGTTTTTGGCGACGAAAATATCGTTCTTCAAAATTAAATGTATACTTTTTAATGATTTTTTTTTACCTGAATATAATTTTAAATGATTGATATCATAGAATTTACTAATTTTAATTAACTAATTTGGATAGGTGAAAATGTAATACTGTAAATTAGTTAATTATTTTAAGTATCAGTGATAGTTTATTTGTAACCTTAATGATTCATCTATATCACATGAAGAAGCAGTTGTACTAGCTTAGTAATTTTTCATATCACATATAATTAATTTGCAACGATTCTATTCATCACCCACATAAAAGGCCTAAGGGAAGACCTAAGGCTTCGTTTGATACGAGGTAATGAATTTTGATAGATTGAGATAAAGATTGGAACTGGGATTAAGATTGGGATTGGGAGAGGGGTTGAGTTTAAAATAAAATTTGGTACATAGTAATAATTTGAGGTATGTGACACCTTACGTAAGGACCATCTTTAGGTCACTTAATGTCCTTTAGAGTATTGCTAAACGCGGAATACGTAAAACTGAAAATTTTTGTTTCCGATGGTACCATTATTTTCCAAATATAATTATGGTCAACGTAGGTAATTTGCAACCTAACGTAGAAACATTGGTGAAACGTTTTCCAAATCCTACTAAATAGTCCTTTAAGGGTTTTCAAGGAAAACTATTTTCATAATTCTATCACTTTTAATAAAACAGTTTCTTCCTGTTTTATTTCTCAACGTCCTTAACATACGTACGAAAATCCAAATTCATACATAATCTCTATCAGGATAAAGCATAACTTAAAATACAACTAGAATCATGCCATAAACATAATACAAATATTTCACCAAACCATACTTCATCATTAATACAAATTCATCAAACTTAATTCATTACAATTTATTAAATATCCTCGGCACGTCTTCAACCTTGGACGTCTTTTCCACTTCGCCTTGAAGACTTGGGCCCTAGTTCATAGTTATATTTGGGAGGTGAGATTCTAATGAATCCCAATAGCAAGTTAACATAATTCGAATATCATACATGCATGTAACTATGTGACAAGCAATAACTAACATGAGAGCTTACATGCTTCGTATGCCCTATGACAACATAAACTTAATGCACTTGAGGAAAAACAATAGCTATAGCATTTACATGTTACGCATGCAAACATAACTTAGTTATCAATTTCATTACAACACACAAAGCACATACATAAGCTCAATAAAACATGTGTATCATCACAGAAAAATGCAAGCAAGTAAGATAAAAGAAATCATGTAACATTGCTACCTTGCACCTTAGCCTTGGCCTTAACCTTCACCTTTGGCTTTTTAAATACCTGTCTTCTAAGGGTCTCTTCCACAAATGTCAAACCCTAACATTACAATAAGGTATCAACATCTAATATAACATTGACAAGTACATAAACCAACTTGCTGGAATTTCACTGATTCTAAACATAACTTCAAAAATTCCCATCTTCTATGCTAGACATCCATTTGCTATGATCTTGGACTTATTTTAAACCTTAGAATTTATACTTTTAGATCACCAAATTTCATAGCAAACGAAATTGGTTTGCTCTGTCAAAACAATTGCCTTCACAATGCAAGCAAAACCGAAATACATATATATATATATATATATTCATTTCCAGAACTCCATAACAGAACATTCATTTCAATTTAGCACATTTGGTTCTGCACAATCTCATTTCCATAATTTCCAGCAATCACATTCGAACAAAATCAGAACCAAAGCTTCAACATATTCTCAGTTCAGATATACATATATAGTTTCATATTCTCATTCCATTCCCAGAAGTCAGAAGAATACATTCCTTCAGTTCAGACAGAGCATGCTGGGTTTAATTACAATAGGTACACCACTTTAGTTTCATATATAACTTCTTGGCCACTATCATTCATTTCAGAATTTCCATTTCCAAAACAGAACCCATATTCGAATCAAACCATCAAAAGTAAATAGGAGTTATAGGGGACTCACCGAAACTAAATCCAACGTTGCTTGAACGTTTTCCTCAATTAACACTATGAATCCTAAACTCGTGATGCCCACGCTTATCTCTGTCTCTGTTCTCGCGATTTCTTCTTTTGCTGTAGAAAATGTGAGATAAAATGGAAGTGGAGTGAAGTGGTGATAGGATGAATGGAAATCAAAATGAAAATAGGTAATCTCTCGGCTTACTCTAATTTCCCGTGATGCTCAATTCTCTGCCTCGTGCCTTTGAAACTGAATGAAATGGGTTGAAGAAGAGGGATTTCAGTTTTGAAGCTCTTGCTCTCTCTTTCATTTTTCTTTGGAACCAAAGGTATTGAGTTGAATACCATTGAATGCTAGAAACTGATGGGATTGAAGTGGAATGGTTGAAGAGTAAGGAAACCGAAGGGAATGCTGTGGCTGTTTCTCTATTCCTTGGTTTTTTATTGCTTGTGAAAATGAATGAAGAGAAATGAATACCAATGCCCTCTCTCTCCATCTATTTCCATAAGAAATACAATTGGTTGGTTAAAGGTAAACATACACGTGGAGATGAAGGGAAATTATAATGAAATAACTAATGTACAACATATTTGCAGTGTACATGTAGGAGAATAATACATTGTAGCCTTAAATTTTATTCCCCATATATTTAACTTCATCAATGTCATCTCAGTTAACTTTAATTTCATAAAAGAACATGTGACATGTCAGATGAATTTCCGTTTAAGCCAGCATATCAAATGTCTCTAAAAATTCCAATCTAACTATCATCAGTCTTTATATAATCCAAAATTTCTCCTCAATAATTCTTAGTTATTAATTCCATCGTTTACTATTTTTCTAGAATTTCTCTGAATTTGAGCTCTTACTGATAAAATTTCAGATAGAAAATCCTAGAAATTTATTCTTCAT
>JBAGKO010000014.1:2552481-2563826 GCA_037177275.1 Acacia concinna
AAAACCACAGTTTGCGAAAGCCGAAACAAAACTCTTCTTACATTCTTACATTGGGATCTGTAAAAGCAATTTTCAAACCATAGTTAATAAATGAGTTTTGTCATTTATCACTCTATGATTTATTAATATACTCACATATACTTATTAATAAAATAAATTCGTAACTCTATCTCACTAAAGTCTAGAGAAACTTTTTTTAACACAGGAATTTACGCAGGGACTTTTTTATATATTCTGATTAATATTTGTTCATTAATCTATCATAATTTACAGTGAACGAGTCTAAACTAGCTATTCCTTATTGTCATAATGAGCTAGTTTTTGTTTTAAGCCAGAATTGCATGAGCCAGTTAGAGCTCAGGGGTTTACTTTATTAGTTATAAATATAAAATATACATCCACCTTATCTTTTAAATTTATTTATATTTTTTTAATTTATCTATATTGATGGCATATTTAAAAGAAATTTTTATCGAATGATACTTCAGCATAAATAATTAAAAATAATATTTTAGAAAAGAGGAAGAGAACATCAATTTTTGTACATTCGAAGGTTGATAAGGATAAATTGAGAAAGAGAGATGTGAGAGAAAGGATGACGCGGGGGTGGGGAGAGCCAGGAAGGTATGAAGAGGCTCCAACTGGCATTGTGGGGCCCCATGAGAGAGAAACATAAACATAGCACCGACAAAAAAAAAACTCGCCCAAATGGCGGCACTAAGCCACTTTCCTTCTTCTAACCCTAGCCTCCTTTTAATCAATTAATCCACCTTATTTTATTTAAATAAATTTTATAAATTTATTTTAGAATAATTTGCGCATTTAATTATATAAATTTTAATTGCATAGAAATTGGGGATAATCACTATAAAGCACTAACGGAAAAAAATTAATTACTAAGAACATTTAATAACTAATGTGCATAGAAAGGCTATTGTAAATGTATGTATTGAACCTTTTCATTACACACTGCTTGTTTATTATTTTGGTATAATAATTTGAAAAAAATATAAATAAATATCCCATAAATATAAACAATCCTAAAAGATAATTTAAATTTAGTAAATGGTAAAGGAGAGAAAAAATTTTGATAAGTTTTAATAATTATCTATTAAGTTTTAATAATTTTATTTTAGTGTTCAATTTTTATCATTCTCTATTTAGTTTTGGTCAAAACCCTTCATTTATAGTTTATTAAATTTTAGTTATCTTTTAAAATTTTTAATATTTAGAAGGTATTTATTTATTTATTTTTAATAATTTTCGTTAGATATTTCAATAGGTCCATCAAACTTCAAAATTTTAAATAAAGAATGATACAAAAGCATCTGGCTTTTGAACCATTCTTTATTCAAAAATTTACCACAAAACGACAAGTCGTATAGCTCACGAAATACGAGATTACAGTGAAGTCTTCTCCGTGGGCCCCACTAGTATCTTGCAACTGGGGTTCCTCCTCATTCCACCGTCCCCGATATGCCTCACTTTGAATTTAAGGCTCACTGCGCTGCACATCACCGAAAACGGCAAGTTTTGATTAAAGCTGTAAAATATACGTACATACATACGTACGGGCCAAAACACAGATAATTTGTTTATTGTTTTAATTTTATATTAGATTAAGGTACTAAAATAACCATAAAATTTGTTTAGAGATGTAAAAATAACTATAAACTATTTTTATGTATAAAAGTAACTATAAACTTTAGAAAAAGATACAAAACTGTAAAAATAATGTTTAAAATCGTGGGATTACTGTTCAAAACCGTTAATTGTAACATCATGATATTTTTAACTCCTTAGATGAGGAATTCAGGGTGAGTAAAGAGTTAGAATCAATAGAGAAAAAATTCTAAATATTCCAGGAGGTTCTTATAAAAATTTTAGAATTTTTTTTCTGAAAATTTTTTATTAGGATTTGGGAGTTATAGATGGCAAAAAATTTTGAAATTTTTATGAGAGCCTCCTGAAATATTTAGAATTTTTTTTCTACTGATTCTAACCCTTTACTCACCTTGAATTCCTCATTTAAAGAGCTAACAATATCATGATGTTACATTTAACAGTTTTTGAACAATATTTTAACATTTTCCACATTTTTCTAAAGTTTATGATTACTTTTACACCAAAAAATAATATACAGTTATGTTCGCACTTTGAACAAACTTCATAGCTATTTTCATACCTTAATCTTTTTATATTTTACAAAATGTACGCAATCATTGTAACAAATTAACAATTAGTAAAATGAATAAGTTTAAAAAATTTAAAATTATTTTAGATTTTACTGTACGTCTTTGTTATAACTTATATCCACGTACTCCGTACTGCATGGCTTTTTAGTTTTGTGAAGCCACCTTGTTATCATTATTAAATATTAAAATTAAATATTTGGTCATATAATAAATATATAAAATACTTCGAAATTACTCCTAACTTTTTTGATAATCCAAAACTCCTGGATTTTTTCACAACCTTTTCCTCAGCCCGTGCTGCGATGTTCTCTTACTTGAAAAGTTCAAACTCCCCCTTCAATGTCCAAAAAAAGAATAAAGGAAAAATTGTTGAAATTTAAAAAAATTTCTTTTACAAAAATTATTCTCCAGAATTTAAAAGACTCATATTTTTTTATAGAGTGTGGAACTCTTTTTTAGCAGGGATCTATCATGCAACAATGCTTCAACTATACGTAATGTATCTTCAGTTATATATAAATTATATTTAATTCATTTATACATAATTGAATATAGGTTGTAAAAAGCTAAAAAAAAATTGCACCAACTGAAGACAAATTGCTCTTGGGTCCTCAGATAAATTTTATACCCCTTTGCACAATAAATTTTGCAAGAGGTTTTCCAACCATTTTTCATGAATAAATAAATAAATAAATAAAAATACCTCAATTATTAAGAACAGCAAAGAAAATATCATTTCCGAAGGGGGAAAAAGGAAAGGAACGATATGCTTATCATTTTATATTGGCCTCTGCCTTTACTATGAAGATAATGTGATACGCAATTTAAGTTTTCTTTAAAAAGCAAAAGATTTCTTACTTGAGAATGAATGTATAATAATCATACCATAACTTTTCTATCCCTATTTAATTAAATCGTCAACCCCACTTCATTTAATTTTAAATTTTAAATTTTGAAATCCAGGTATATGAAATCCTACCCCGTAAAATGCAAAATATGCTCGTATAGGAAGTTACCCAAAAAAAGAGTGGCTTTAATTATTAATGAATTAGGTCTAGTATGAGTTTAAAAAAATAATCATGATTGATAGATCATATTTACAGAAGTTAGTTACCGATAAAATTATTTACCTTCCATTAAAGGTAAGATGCCACATTTGTTTATAGTTACGGCACATATAAATAAAACCAACTAACAATATTCATAATTATTTACGCGTTATAACCCTCAAAGTGGTAAGTGATGGTGGGTAATTGCCTAACAAAAACAAAAAAAATCACCATTCTATATATGAGTTTTTTAAATAAAAATTATTATGACATTATAAATTATATAAAAAATATTCTATATGCATTTCCATATGGTTAGATTATTATTCCGATCCTGCAATCATATGATGGTTGAAAATCAAAGTTTTATTCCATTTATTTAATATAAGTAAAAATAATAATTAAAAAGATAGGTTGGCAAAAAAAAATTAAAAAGATAGATAAAGTGGTCATTAAATAAACATAACGGATAGTTTTATCTAATTTTAATAATTCAAATGAGTTATACTACAAATTTGAAAGGAAAAATATTAAGTAAATTAATAATTATTTTCCAGAATTTTAGAAAGTATAATATTTGAAGTCAATATAATTTTATTTTGGAATTTTTCCAAAATGGCATAGATCAATTTTTAAAAAAAAACATGAAATTTTCATTAAATAAGAATACATTAAATTTTTATTATTTAAATTATCATAAACTTCAATTATAAGGAGTTTTTTTATTTAATATAAATATGTAAGAGGTATATACCAAGAGGGTGGAAGGAGCTTTCTTTTTTGTTTTGGTTTTTGTTTTTAAATAAAGTCAAACGCGTTTCAACCAAAAATGTTAATAATTACAAAAGAACTCTATACTTCACATGACACCATCAACTGTGAAACAAGAGTTAAGGAAAGTGTTAAAATTAATATTTAATTGGTCCAATAAAAGAGCCCTGTCAAAATAAAAATGGGAGATGAAACTATTTCTGATAGATAAAATTTGATGTTGAACTGATTGACTCTTTAGGGGGAAGGAAGACTTTCTTTAAACATAAATGGTGATTGAAGAATCCAGAATAAAGCAGACTCGAAGCATAGAACAGCAAATAGATTAGCTTTTGATGTATACTTCCATTTAATAGAAACCAAAGATTGTCCTTGAAAAATGAAATTCTATACCAACATTGCATTTTTTTCCACTGAAGATAAAGGCAAGCTTAAAGTTTGAAAGTTACGTAAGAGTAAAATACTATGTAAAAGCACTTAAAGCAGAAAACAAAATAAATATAATTTTAGTTTAGATTGGTTAACATTATATCTAAACATAGAGTTGGAGGGATGTTTATAAAGCTCAACTCTATGTTCGATTAGTGTGCCATATTAGCTAAAAAATCTGCACAACCAATCTCTTCTTTGTAGATATAAATAATCTGGAAGTCCTAATTAGAGAAGATATTTGATATATAAATATCAATATCATAACGGAGGGGTGATTACTCCTCCCCATCAACCATAGGGGTGTGATTGGCCTCCGTAAAATTAGAATACAGTTGAACCTTGTTGTATCCCCTCCCTTTGCATATCTTGAGCCTTGCATAAATTATAAGGATTTTTATCATAGTAGATGAGTAGATCCTAAATTTTATAAGAAACCCTTCATTTAGCGTCCTCTACCTTTACGATGGAATAGAGTTTCCACAGAAAAAAAAGAGAGAGAAAAGAATAGAGTTTCCATAATAATGAGTAGCACAAGGCAAAAGATTTGATTGAGAGGGTTCCCTTCTGAAAGAGAATGCTAATAATGCAAAAGTAGTTGAATAACTTGCTTCCCTAGCTACTGTGATAGGGCACATTGAACCTCTGGATGATATATTTGATTTCTCTTTATTCAAATCGTGATCATCATCACTTAAAATAACTCCAGTTAGCAAAGTGAATATTGAATATTATCCAGATACAATTGGAACATAGACCGTTTTAACCATTCTTAGAAGGAATTGAAGCAAGAGAAGGTGAAACAAATATTCAATCCCCAAATCATATTGCCGTAACTATTGGGTAGGTGGAAGGAGCTTTCTGCTTAAATACATGATTTTGAGTTTGAATGGACTCAATAATACTCAAATCTTTCTCAATCTACTACTCATATAAGAAAATATACGATTGATATGTAGTTATTGTCTTTAACTAATTTTAAGACACTTTTTCTATTTGATCAGATGTATACTTCATCCCTTCCTTCATTCCATATAAATGCTGTTAACTAATTTACATGGACCAGAGAATGTTAATTTATTAAATATATAAAATTTACATATTTTATCCTTATTAAATAATCTAATTTTTAAATATGTATTTATTAATGTCTGTCACCCACTTCCCTCTCCTCCAACATGTAAAATGAAAAACAATCATTAATTATTTTGTCAATCTCTTATATTTTAGATTTAAATTTCTTTCTAAAAGACTTCTTATATATTCCTAATTAAATAATCTCTTTTTATGTCTACAAAATAGTTTTATAATTAAAACTAAATGGAGTATTAAGGATCCCCTCATAAGTATGTTTCTTGATATTTGAACCCATGTCCACCTTCTTACAAAAAATGAGGTTGCTTATCACTTTAGTTAACCAACAACATAGTTATAAAAATAATTCAGGCAATGATTTGGAAAAAAAAAAAACAGTTGTTTTTTTATTTGTTTTTTTTTTAGTGATGGAAAAGGGATGTGATAAATGTCATTAAAAAAGTGGCGGCATTATAAAAAGGAATTAACAAATGCGAGTTAGAAAACGAGGGATGAATCTTTTTATAAGCGAGTTGTCTAAATTCTAAATCACACCACAGAACAGTAGAACACAGCTACTTCTTTTTGATTACGCGTAGACAATTCATCTGACTTCGCGTTCCCGCCGCCCCACTCTCTCTCTGCTCACTTTCTCTCTCTACTCCCAACCCTCCCTTTGTTTTTTTTTTTACATTTTTACTTAAATCAATTTCAACACATTGATTCATTCTTCATATATAATCACTCCCCTGACCATTTCCTCCATCTCTCTTCTTCTGAACGACGACCTCACAGGCCTTCTCCTCCTCCTTCTCTCTTCTTCTTCAATGGCCAAGTGGAATAACAAGGCTCGCAGGCTTTCTTACATCTCTGTTCCTTCGCAGATCATCAGCTCCATATCTTCTTCTTCCCTTCAATCTCTGCTTGATTCCCCCAAGAAATCTTCCAGAAACTTCAAGTTCTTCTCTTTCTTCACCTTCAGAAGCTCACGGATATGGTTTCTCATTCTCTTCCTCGTTGGTTTCTTTGGTATGCTCAAGTTTGGATTCGACTTCGATGTCCCATTTTCTTCCTACCCATGTCAGCTGAGTCTCCCTCTAATCTCAAGCGCTCGTTCAGAATCTGCCCATCAAAATGTTCAGAAAGATGAGGTTTTGGATACTACGAGGTTGTCGCTGTCTCTGTCGTCCAATGTGGAAGTGAAAGAGGAAACCGATGACGGAGATGTTGACGACGACGGCGACAAGAGCGAGTTCTGGAAACAACCAGATGGTTTGGGTTACAGGCCTTGCTTGGATTTCAGTAGAGATTATAGGAAACAAACACAAGGGATTGTGAACAACAGGAGGAAATACCTCATGGTTGTCGTCTCTGGTGGGATGAATCAACAGAGGAATCAAATTGTTGATGCTGTTGTTATTGCTAGAATCCTCGGAGCTGCCTTGGTTGTCCCCATTTTGCAAGTGAACCAAATTTGGGGCGATGAAAGGTAAAAAATAATCGAAAACCATCGTTTCTGCAACTACCCAGAAGAGAAAGTTCTCAACTTCTCAACTTCCTATTATGCTTTTCCCTTGTTTTAATCTTCCTGTTCATATTGATAAATTTGGGTCATTTCTTTTGTCATGTGCAGTGAATTTGCTGATATATTTGATTTGGAGCACTTCAAGAGTGTCCTTGCAAATGATGTTAGAGTGGTTTCTGCATTGCCTTCGTCTTACTTAACGACCAAACCTGTGGAAGGAAGCCCTCCGCTTCATGTCACTCCCAGTTGGATTCGTGCTCGCTATCACAGAAGAGTAAGAATCTGTTGCCTTTTCTGTTCTTTTTAAGCACACGCTAAGTTATGCTCATAGCTTTACTCTTTACTTCGGCTTCTCTTGAAAGTGTTATTTATATAATAATAGCCTTATTGATATGACTCCACTACCATTCACACTATTAGAGCTTCCTTGTATGATGAGAAACTGCTTTATCATCTTGTCTGTAAAAATAAAAGTTGGTTGGTTAGTAAATATTCTGATTTTGTTGAAGAAGAAGAATTCTTATGATTCTGTTGTCCTTTGCAGCTTACCAGAGAAGGTGTTTTGCTCTTACGTGGCTTGGATTCGAGGCTGTCCAAGGATCTTCCTTCTGATCTTCAGAAGCTTCGATGCAAGGTATTGTGTGAGTGAAGGGAAAGAACAAGAGAGAAACTTGATTTACATGGAAATTAATTGTTGGTAGATAGACTCTAATTATAATATTACACCTTGAATTTTTTTTCCAGGTGGCTTTTCATGCCTTAAGGTTTGCGAGGCCTGTTCAGGAACTCGGTGACAGGATTGCTGAGAGGATGAGAAGCAAGGGACCTTACCTCACCCTTCATCTTCGAATGGAGATGGATGTGTGGGTGAGAACCGGTTGCTCTCCAGGTCTAAGCCCCGAGTTTGATGAGATAGTACAGAAAGAGAGGATAGACAGGCCAGAGCTATTGACTGCAAAATCAAACATGACTTCCGAAGAAAGGAAGCTTACTGGCCTATGCCCCTTGAATGCTGTGGAAGTAACCAGGTAAGCATGATAAGTCTTTGTTATGTGTAAAATTGGCTTGTTTATAGGCTTCTTAATATGAATTACACGAATTGATCTTCTGATATATGTTCTGGTTTTTGTTGTTAGGCTACTTAAAGGTCTTGGAGCTCCTAAGAATGCAAGAATCTATTGGGCTGGAGGGCAACCATTGGGTGGAAAAGAAGCTTTGCTTCCATTAATCCAAGAGTTTCCAAACTTTTACAGTAAGCATGATCTTGCCTTGCCGGGAGAACTCGAACCGTTCTCTAAGAAAGCGTCTCTGATGGCTGCCATAGATTACGTAGTGTCCGAGAAGAGTGACGTGTTCATGCCATCTCACGGAGGAAACATGGGCCATATGCTTCAGGTACATATTTATTAGTTGAGAATTTTTTGTCACTGTTGGATATGATCATAATGTTTATGTCAAAGTCTCACAAGAAATTTTGTCAGCATTGGTTTGAAACTTCAGGCACCTAATTGGTGAATGTTATTTGTGATTTTTGCAGGGTCAGCGGGCATACGCAGGGCACAAGAAATTTATCACCCCAAATAAGAGACAGATGCTTCCCCATTTTCTGAACTCTTCTCTGCCAAAAGCAGAGTTTAACAGGATCATGGAAGAGCTTCATCGAGAGTCCTTGGGGCAGCCGGAACTTCGGAAGCCTGGGAAAGATGTCACCAAGTATCCGGCCCCTGAGTGTATGTGCCAAGATTCACGAGCTCGATCTCACTTGTAATTTAACACCAAGCTTTAGCATTACTGGAATGAGAAAAATGCCTTGACAAGAAGGAAGTGAAGGCAATTTCTGCAGCTCCTACAATTTTCATCTGCCAGATGTCCGATCCATCGGGCTTTGATCAGGTTTCTACTGCGGTTTGTTGTCAAGAAGGCCACTCTCTTCAGGTGTACAAAATATGAATTATTGCTTAAATATATTACTTAATGCAAAGGGATTCCCACAAGTCAATGATAGAGTACACAACAGAAAAGATCATTCATTCTTTAATTCTTTTTTACACACTAGAGTTTGTATAGGATACCGTGTTTCCTTGCTTTTGTGTAATTCTTTTGAGCCATGGTACAGATGTATGCATATATTTGTATAAATTAAAGCTGAGTTTATCTTGAACTGAATTATTTCCACTTGAAAGAATGATAAAAAATCAGTTGAATCTAAACAAAAATTACCCTGATTTGGTGGATGCTAATGATCTAAGAAGGCATCTTCCAACCTCATCTTTTCTCCCTGTCTCGTTCTTAAACTGACTTGAATCTTCTGCCTTCACAAAACATTTGGATTAGAGTTTGCAAAACCTAGGTTGAAGTCAAACACTGACATAACAAGCATGCATGATTTTAATTGTTTCAAATAGGAAAAAAGTAATAATTAAGTCATTATAGTTCTGACTTTATTGTAATTCATTCATTAAATTTTGACTCAATGCAGCTACTCAATCTTTCGACTCAGTTGAAATTTAGTCTTTCGACTTTAATGCATTGTAATTATCAGTCTCTATAATTTTAATGATCTAAAACTGTAGTCCATAGTTTTGTGAAATATATTCAAAATATAGGTATTAAATATTTAAATGGCTAAATTATAAAAATTTTGTTACACTGAGTTGAAGTTTAAGAACTGAATTATAACTTAGCCAAAACTATGAGGACAGAAAAATATTAATTTTCTCAATGGCATAAGATGTGGGTTATGAAAAACTTAAGTAGCAAGGTCAAAAGTTTGGATCTTTCATGGTTTGTAAGATAGAAGGGCATGTGAAGAGCAGCAAAGAATCTGTCATCGGATAATTGAATTATCAACTTCTTCCCAAAACAACCATATATATATTTGCAACGTCAATTAGTATATGAAAGGAGAATTTCATGGTAGAGACCTTTTGGAGAAGGTGACAAAAACACCAGGAGGGGCTAGGACATGCCATGTTTTTTGGCATGTCTTGTCAAATGTTTGTGTTCCAGCTCAACCCATAATCAGGTTAGAGTTAAAGGTTCCATTTATAAATGGTTCTGGTTGATATGCTCTATACCTACACAGCTCATCCCTGCTGGTCTGGTCTACAACAACAGCAGCACAAAATGACAGCAAAAAAGGGATAATTACCATGATGTTCTAACTAAGGAATGCAAAGAGTATAGAGCACTCACTTGCCATTGCGACTTTTTTATGGTTATATTTCTTCGTTGAGATCTCAATAATTCTATAAGTTTTTTTTTTAATATGCACGTTTGTTTTTATTGGAAGCAGTAATATTTAAGACATTGTCAGATACCGCATGTTGACATATCTTTAACTGAGCATTTAAACTTTAATTTGCTCTGTTATGAGAAACTAACATTTTTCATTAGACTACACCCGGTTGGTACTAATTGAAAAAGGTTTAAACTTGAAATAATGTACACTCAGCTGGTATGGTAATTGAGGCCTATGGGTATATGTATGTTGGATTCTTTGATCAAGATATTCAGTAGGTGGTCCCAAAAGCTTATATAGGCTTATATGTCTGTCTTTCTCTGGAGGGTAAGCATCTGAGTACTGTAAAGCTTGTGCTTGTGATAGGTTTGTTGTAGGGCTCACCTGGACCTCTAAAATTTATTTCTTGGATGGGATTATTTATGGACTTTTGAACATGATGAGCATTATACTTACTACCCATACATTTTTCACTCATCTGGGCTTAAATGTCAGCCGAATTTACCTAATTTAAGAAAATTAAATGAATTATGTAATTAAAACGTGTGTATGGGGTGTAGCATAATCTCTCTAAAATATATTTGTAAAATATTAAATTATATATTAGTTTATAAGTTAAATAGATTATATTAATTTAAAAAAATCATAAATATAATAGATAAAATGAAAAAGGTTTTCAATTAACGGTTAAAATCCACTCCCAACTAGGTTCTACATTTAGAAGTGGGGGAGTACTATTGGAACCTTTGTTTTGATGATAACAAAAGATATTGGAAAAAATTCATCCTGGATCAAGAAGTATTTCAATCAGAATATTTAAATCACTCGAGTGCCACTCGAGTGATAATCTCAGATATTTTTCTAAAAGCTTGATCAAATGATATTTTAAGCAATTAGTTTTAAATCACTATAGTTTTATGAAAACGAAACATTGTTATAGTGTTTGAAAGTGCAAGGCAAAAAGCATTTCTGAGATCACTGGTACATCACTCGAAGTAAACTAGAAGTGATTGTAAGAATCACTCGAGTGCCACTCGAGTGATCTTCCAAATCACTCTAGT
>JBAGKO010000014.1:2569410-2592366 GCA_037177275.1 Acacia concinna
ATATGGCAAGGAAGACAGAACTGACTTGATGAGAACTGTTTTACCTGCCATACTAAGAAACCTCCCCTTCCAAGCGGTAAGCTTTCCTTTAGTTTTAAGAATTAAAGGGGCAAAAATGAGCTTAACTACTCTCTTATGGTGGTTTAAAAGAAAAACTAATAGGAGTCAACAAGATAATTATATTCTAATAAAATTTCTTAATTATAATCATTAAAGTGATTGCATATTTTTTGAAAGAGAAAAATGGGGAATAAATACAAAAACAAAAATAGAACTATGATTGCCTCGTACATGATAATTTTGTGACAATTCATGATATATGATTGCATGATCATAAAAATATTAAACTTAATAAAAAAAATCTTATTAAATGTATTTAAATAGACGTGTGAGCACTAGTAATTTTTTACAGGTGACAAATCAGTCGTTTGAAAAACAACTTCAAAGTTAGCCCAATGAGTTCTGAAAAATCACTTTTACGTTAATGAATTAAATATTCTATGTGAAATCATATATTCGTGATTATACATCGTTATAACGACTTTAACCATTATATCTTTTAATAAAGAAAGTGAATAAATTTGACTAACACAAATTTGAATAAATATTTTCTATTTTCATTACATATATATTGTCAATGCTACTGTAACAATAAGTAATTTTTGCATTTATATTTTTAAATATATACATATATATATTATGTATATATGTATGTGCACATGCATGGAGGCAGCAAATAAGATTATCAAATATAATATTAGCGTATTGAAATACAAACTTGCCAATGGCTTGAAGATGTCGAAAGATAATTTTTTATGAGATTCATAGTAAATATGGTAATTGCTGGCTTAAGCTCATAGTCTTTATTTTCTTATACTTTTTTTCCCCCTTAAGTTCTGAGGGCATCTTTTTTGTTATTTTGTCTTCTTTAATGTTTGGATGGAGTTTTATTTTTTGAGCAATGTTTGGATGAAGTTTGGATGCATGTATATTCAAACTAGACATATTTAAATATTGAAATACTCCCTACATTCTTATTTATAAGACCCAATTAACTTTTTTGAAGAATCCTAGAAAAATCCTAAGAAAGCTAATTACATTACTTAATCATATCATATATCATTATTTTATTACAGTATATATTAGTTCATAAGTCAAACAACATAATTTGAAGAAAAACGATAAATTTTAATGTCTTAAAGTAATGTAATTAGGTTTCTTATGATTTTTTTAGGATTCTCTAAAAAAATCAACTGGGTCTTATAAATAGGACCGGAGGTAGTATTATATATCCAGAAGACGAGAGGAGCTTAATAATAGTGAGAAATTAGGAAACTAGTAGCTTTTGATTATCTCCCATTATGAGTAACCCATGATTGAGGGTTTCTCAGTCTACGCTTTTCATCAGAATAATACAATGGGTGAAATTACTTCCTAATTCAACAATAACTTGTAAAGAAATTACATTTGGCATATAATAGAAGTATGCCTTAATATAATTTTTTTATGTTTTATTATACTAATATTCTCCATTCGTCTATAATATAAAATTTAATTAATTTTTTTTAAAAATTAAAAAAATTATTTAATCATAATACATGTGCATTATATTCTCATCACATTATATATTAGTTTATAGATTGATCATATTAGTTTGGAGAAAACAAAAAATATATACATTTTAAAGTAATTTATTCAATTTTCTTAATCTCTCTTAAAAAAATTAAATAAGTCTTGTATTAAAGATTGAAAGAATAAGTTATATATGTCCAAAGAAACAAAGATAATAGTTAACAGAAAACTAAGAAATTCACTTGCTCCTTGTAACTCATTTGCTATGTTTGAATGAAATTTGATTAATATAAAGAAAGAAAGAAAGAAATTCATTTGTGGGGAAGGCTTGAGGGAAATTTATGATACTTTTACATGGCCAAATTTAGGTGTATAAAATTCTTAGGCTTCATACCACTAGCCTTCAAATTCTTAGGCCTTAACCAACGTGCCACACGAGCCATTAATGAATTAGTTTGTCGTTTAAAATATACCAACAAACAGCAACATTGGTGGTATGCTGTAGTGCGTTTAGTGGGAGTTCTGCCCCATAAGCGCATGCGCTTGCACTAACCACAGCGCAAAATGGCTGCCTCACTGTCTCATGTAGCCGTACACGCTCACCAAAAAAAAAAAACTAAAAACCAGACAGTTCTTTGTTAAATCCAACTTCTTGTGAAAGGTCAGATGGAATGGCAAATATGCTAGAAATATAAACGTTGATTAAGGGCACAAACCCACAGGCATTTTGTTCATCACTCTAATTCTTAAAATTACAGCACCTCATTGATACTAAGCTCTAAAACAGAAACTACTGAGGTAATAATGGATGAACATGTGAAAAAAAGAAATACATACCACTAGGCCTACCAGACAAAGCCAGTGACGCTACTGCATCAGATCAATAATTTTAAGGAGTCGTTGAAAATTCCGTAACCTGCCGACCCTTCACTTCTGGTCCACATTATCAGCATCTGCCACAGGATCTGCACTGAAATTACCAGCTTCTGCCTTGCTTGTTTCATCAGCCCTTCTACCAGAATCGTCACCAACAAGTACATCGTCCATGATATCATCCTCTCCGACATTTATGTCCTCCACATCATCATCGTCTGCTTCATTGTCGCCTCCCCCAGGAATCTTTCTTTTCTTTGGACCATGCTCCAACCTATGAGTATCCAATTCTTTGTCCATGGTTTCCTGTAAATCCTGGTCATTATTTACCTTCCTTGTTTTTCTTGCATTCTGCCATCTCTCCAACTCCTTCTCAACATTAGCAATATACTGCTCCCCAATCTGTTTCTGATACTCAGATAGTTCCTCTCTTCTAGCATTCTTCCATTCAAGAAATGCCTGCAAGTTTACAGCAAGGATCAATACAATAGCCTGATATTGTGTTCATTGGTGTGTGATTTCACATGTGAAGGAAAAATTCTCAAGTTGTATCTCTAGTTTGGTGCAACTTAAAATAAACAATAGATGGCATATGGGCTTGGGCATAAGCCCACTAAAATAATATACTAACAAGATAAGGCCACATGTGAAGAACTAAAATTGGAATATGCCCCTCCCAAATATCCACCTTACCTCAAGAAAAGATATCCTACAAGTTTTTGAAATATGAAAGGGCCAATATGGGGTGGCTTTTAATAGTTAACCACATAATGTGTAAGATTAAAGACCAAAAAAATAGCATTAGCATAAATTAAAATTCAAACATCCAATGATCCCACCTCTTCTTTGCGCTTTTCCAAGGCCTCTTCATTTTCTTCTAAGGGCTTGTTGGGTAAATAGTATATTGGAGGTTCTGTTTTAGTCCTGTAAAACAAAGAGAAAACATGTCTTAAACACAAGTCCAAAATGAAAGAAATAAAATTTTCGTGTCTACTGAAATCCATCAATAAGCAGGAAGATCTAGCCATCAAGTTGTTTCAACACTACAATGCACATGAAAAGAAACTTAAGAAACTTATCTTCGTCTCAATAAAATGTGAATATGGACACTTTTGGACGAAAATTAAAAATAACCTGCAGATAAACAGATAATGGCATAATGTCAAGTAAAGATGTCCAGTTGTTAAAGAGACTAGCAAATTGTCATGAGAAGATTTCCGTCTTGTAAGTTTACGGTTGAAGGCACAAACCTTATAAAATTGCATAGCCTTTTATGATGCTCACTCCACCGAAGAAACAGCAACTCCAATTTCTTTTCTTCTGTCTTAGCAGCCACACGTGCTCTAAGAGTCTGACAAGAAGTAGGTCAAACAGGGACACAATGTTAAAAACTGTTAGCAGCCTGGTCATTAATTCAAAATGGAGAGCAAATAAGATTTATTTGAAGGCCCACCAAGTCTCTCCTCCGCTTTTCAGCAATTTGTTCCCGTTCTTCTTTCCTAAGCCTTTCACTTTCTTCACGAGCTCTTTGCTCAGCCTAGGAAAAAATTTCCAAACTATGAGATAGTTACAAATTTGTAATGTTGTCATAAGTGAGAGAAATGACAGAGGAAGACAGGTTCAGCCTTTCAGTGTTGGATATTAGGGTACTTGACAATGGTATTGCATAAGAATTGCATGCAAATTTACATCGAGAGGTGTTATAATTGTTCAGAAACTTCATTTACATGTCTCACTAACATGACAAGCCACAGCTATCAATGCATCATGTCAAATGGGTGTTTCCAAGCGTAATAGAATTAGAGAATGTCAAATAGGTATTTCCATGAGCAATTGAGCACACCCCATCAGCAAAATAATCAAGTTGTTTAGGTGAAATATTTATGACTAGGCTCGTGTGATTGCAATGATTACCATAAGGGTTCACTAAATTCATTAACAATTGTTCTATAGCCCATAATTATACTTAACCTTAGCTTATGGTGGTGAATTGACTGAATTCATCTCTAAATGCATCTATAGGTAAATTGACTGAATTCATCTCTAAATGCACCTAGTAGTAAACATGCAGTTGACTTACTCTTTGCAGAGAGTTAGATCTTCGCATGTATGCTTCTGTTCCTGAAAGTTGCATGTCTTCTTTTCTGAATTTCTGCGACAGTGGAGATAAAAGCAAAATCTTAACATCATTAAAATAAGACCCAGTGTGTTGATGGTAAATGGGTCAGATAAACCAACTAACAAACTGATAGGTTCTAGTAATTCTTTAAAGAATTTGTATGGTAAAAGGTAGAAGAGAATAAGAGGGAACAAGAAGTAGAACTGGGAGATCTGGGAAGAAAGAAGAAGAATTAAGAAGTAGCATAGAGAATCGAGAAAACAACAGAGACAGGGAAATTGGCTGAATAGTGCAGTCATATTATTCATTACTCATAATCTGAAATGTATAGCATGATAGGGCCCTATATATAGAAGTAATACAGACTGACTTGCTAAACACGCTAACACTACTAATAACTATCCAAGGAACAACTATTTCCCTCTAACAGCTATAAGCCTCTAAATAACTGACTGACAATTACGTAACACATTGATATGTAATGATAATATGAATCACTAAATTCCTAAATTAGTAGATTAGGTTAAATTAATCAAGGGACACAACTATTGCCTCTCTTGGTTATTGCCAATTCTAAGGTAGCTACCACTCTAAGCTAATGTTGCTCTTTCCAAATTAATTCAACCTACTAATTTAGGAATTTTGGGATTCATATTATCATTACATATCACACATACAGAGAACACAGCAATATAAAAATTATGTATGATGCAGACCATTTTGTTAGATGCAATTGGTATCATTGCAATTGAGCTCGTACCAGATCAATGGAAGGAGGATAAAATACACTTGGTAAATCCATGAACAATGAACACCAATTTCCAACAAACATCTAACTTAAGTGCATATGAGCTAGGCATGTTTCGAATGTGGAAAGACTAGATAAATATAACAGTAAATTCAGAGCTCACAATACAGCAGTATGAATGTATCTAGAAAGCAAGTGAATAATTAGCCTTTCATACCTCCAAAGTACCCAAGAGCTGACCTAGCATTCTTTTATTTCTATTAACCAGTCGTGGATCCTCATCCTTTGGCATGACCCTTGGAACGGGTTCTGCAGCAGGAATCTCAGAGTCCTTAAGGAAAAGAGAGGTCTATAGCATGAGATACATCACCCCAAATAAAGCCATCATATGCAAGGAAATTCACGTGCATTTACCATCTTTGAAGTTCTTTGATTGCTATCTCTTCTAGACCATCCACTTTTCTGGAAATTGGATGGACTCCTATCGCTCTGAGCAGCTGCATCGGTCCCATTAACGTCATCCCTACCTGAGTAATCCTTCTTGACTTCCTGTCCTGCGTCCGCATCCTCAAGCAGCTCCCCATCTTCCACCTTCATTTCCAAATGAAGACATTAGATTATGCCACTATCTCCAACTTCTCTCTTGGGGGAGGGAGATTCTATGGGTCTTGACACTTGTTATTTTTTGTTTGTTGTTGTTAAAGAAACATCACATGAACTCAAGACTCAACCAATCCCCATTGACTTCTCACAAAACTATCCACGACTGATATGTCGGATAGAGAACAAGTTAATAACCGAAAGAAAAAAGAGGCCAATTTACAGCATCAAATTCTAAAATGACGATAAAGTAAAGTAAATAGAATATGTTCACCTTGACAACAGCTGACGAAAGTCGCCGTTTTGCAGGAGGTTGATCTTCTGATTCATTCCGATCACTCTGAAATGAAATTGTGTAATCATTATCCTAAAATTCATTTTCTAATAATCAAGCTATCATTCCAAAAGTCTTTCCAGCAAAAGGGCTGACAAATTTCCCAAAGCCAAGCATGGAACCCTAGACAGCGGAAATAGGGCGAAAAGAACAAATGAAGGAGAAATCGCATACAGGTCGAACAAAGCCTCTCTGACGAGCTCCATTGGCAGCAAGATTGCGGGGGCCAGCACCTGCTAACCCACCTCGGCGAATCCCTCGAGGATCTCGAAGCCGCTCTGTAATCTGCAAAAATTGAAAAACGGGGGATTACATCAAGACCAGAATCGACCACGTAGAAATAGAGACATAGTGAAAATGAAGAGAAGCAACCTCGCGCTGCTGGCGTTGAAGTTCATCGATCTCTTTGCGGAGCTCGTCCTCCGTCTTCTCCACGGCGGTGCTCCCCATTGAAGCCGAGCTAAGGAAGCAGTGACACTGTCACGAACGAACGAAGCGTGCGCTATATAAACCCTTGGCGACTGGAGGGTTCTTCGGAAGAAGTATTTGGTGGGAAATGGGAACTAAAAAAGTATTGGGAAAATTACCCTTAGCTCCCTAAAAAAAAATTAAGATAGGTAAATTAAAATAAATATTCAGGGAAAAAAAAGTAATTTTGGTACAAAATAACACTTAATTAAGATAGGTAAATTAAAATAAAGGGGAAAAGCGAGAACCAAATTAATTCCAGTTAAGAACTAAATTAATTTTAGTTACAAACTAAAAAATTCTGAAATTTTATTATAGGACCAAAAATTAAAATGAAAATAAGTTTTTTGGATTAAAAAATTATAACAATGTACTTTACTTCATGAACAACACATTAATTTTTACTTGTTGGAGTTATACACTTATTAATTTGGGAATTTAATTTGTTTATAAGAGAATTTCACTTATTTATAAAGTAAGGGGTATTATTGTTTTTTTACATGAAAATTTTATTTTCATTTTAGTCTTTAGTCCTATAATAAAATTTCAAAATGTCTTAATTTTTTACAGAAATTAATTTGATCCTTCATTTAATGAAATTTTCTCTTAAATAAATATTTTTTAAAAAAAAGCCAGGAATCATTTCGTACTAAATCATTGTTAGGGGTTGAATCCCAATGACACTGAACATACCTTTTAAATGCAAGGTTGTAAAGTTTGATTTCTATAAATGGTAGTTAAAAAAATAATACTAAATTATAGACTTGACTATATTTGAACAAATCAGCCGTGAATAATATGATATCTACCTGAGTGTCATGTCTTACTAATAAACTTAACACTTCAAAAGGGAGGTAGTTTTCAAGAATGTAATTTGTCAGAAGCCTCAAATTCATTTTCTCTTAACCATCCAAACATAACAATGTTTTGTTGTCAAATAGTGATAACTTGTTATCATGTGATATATGTTTGTGTAAATTTAAAAATAGCATTTTATTTTTTATATGACTGAAGAAGGAAAACATGACAAGTTTTTTATTCTTAAAATTTTAAAATATACTTTGTTTACAAATAGCAAAAAATAAGATGTAAATTGTTGACAATGACAAGGACACTTTTTTTTTGAGGTCAAAATAATAACAAAGACACAAGTATGTAGTATATGAATATCAAGGTTAAACCTAAAATCTTGTTTAAGTCTAGTTGCCAATTTGGATTAGTGGTGAATGGCATAGGCAGTCATTATTTTTAGGGTTATTTTATTTTATTTATGTTTTTTATCCTAACTTTGTAATAATTATTTGTATCATTATGTAATTATTAGTATGCGCTCATCCAATTTTTATAGGATAAAAACTACATGTTATATAAAAATTTAGTGGCAATTTTTGTTATTGCTAACAAAAATTACAAGAATATTTATTTGGGATTTCTTGCTTTCCCTCCTCTGAAATTGAATTTTTGTAGTACTTTTTTTTGGAAATTTTCTTTTATTATTTATTATTTTTATTACATTTTATAAAAAATAATAACTTAATATTTGGAAAAAAAAAACTTTCATGAGGGAGCTTCTGCAATTGCAGAAGTCATTTAGACTTTGAACGACTTCTACATTACAGAAGTGTTAGTCCCAAGCTATTCAAAGTCTGAACGACTTAAGCCTAATCACTCCCCAACTCCAACGTTTTAAACACAAATCGTTCTTAGTTAGAACGATTTGTAAAAATTGTTCCTACTAAGCACGATTTGTAATGTTATATTTTGTTAAATATTTTTTTATGTAGTATTTGCTTAAATATTTTCATTGTTTATTATATTTTATTAAAAAAGCCATTATCAACTAATGCTTTTTTGGGTATAATCGTAAACAAAACATATGATTCGACATGCCTTGTAATTTGTAATGTTGACAAAGTTTGATTATAGACTAAGATGCAACTAATAACATGTAAATGTTTGACATCCCGCTATTGACTCTTGGTGTATGATTCATTTGATTTCGTATTTCCTAAAAGGCACTGATTTAAGCAATGAATGAAGAATCGGATCGGACCGGCCGAACGGACTGGAAAACTGGCCGGTCGGACCCCAGTCCGGTCCGGTTGAAGGAGATGATCACTGGCTGAGTCTTTTTAAAAAAATTGCCCTAAAAACCTACACACACGTGCGATCCACCTATTTGCTGTCACCACCAACACTGGTGGCGAAAAATAAGAGTGATAGAGGCCGAGGCACACCACCACAGACCACACACATACACACGCTAACACACTACTTACCAGCGGTCACCACCGACACTGAGAGCTCAGGTTGAGCATGGGATTGCGACGGTGATGAGCAATGGTAGAAGAAGACGACAAAGAAGCCATGGGAGAAGGGGTCAAAGGTCGAGATGGGGAAGTGGGAGGAGTTGACATGCTCAGCGAAGGCGTTGTAGCATTTATCCGTGGCTTGGCAGATCCTTTGGGTGCAGGGGAGTGAGAGGGACCTTGGGCAATGGACAATGAGGAGAGCTAAAGTAAGCACTGTGTTGGCGAGGTTGGGAAGGAGAGTAGGAGACTGAGAGAGAGAGAGAGAGAGAGATCAAAGGACGGAAGGTGGCTGGAAAATAGTGGTGGTGGGTGTAGTAGGTAGGTAGAGTAATTAAATGAGAGAGAGATAGCAGGACAAAGTCAAAAAGGATGTAGTGGGTGGGTAAAATAATAGATGTATTTTAAATAGGGAATTTTTTTGTCTATTTTTATTTTAGTTATGAGTTATGAATGATGATTAATATTAAATTATAATATTTTAATATGGCCAGTTGAACCCCCGGCCGACCCGGTTGAACCTTTTAAACCCTGAACCCATACCGTAACCAGTTCATTGTTCGGTCCAATTTTTTGTACCTTAGATTTAAGCACTAGCAAGTTAAAAGGCCACTAACAATGAAGTAATGGATACTAACAACGCTAATTGATAAATGGGTTGACTTATAATAGGTTGTGGATATAATTAGAGTTGTGGATTGAAACCCTATTGATTTGTAAGTATGTGGAAGTGCTTTTTGCAGTGAATTAAAAAGGCAGGTTTGGATCGGAAATTGGTGAATTAGCTATATGTCTGGTCTGGTTTAGTGCATTTTGGAAGGGTGAATAGAACCAGTTGACTCGGGCTGACTCGGATCAGTCCAAGAGTGAACCAGTTCACTCATTTTTTAATTTTTTTAAATTTCCTTTAGAATTTTATACTAATAAATTTAAAATCTTGATTTTCTCATTAGTTTAAACTGGGGTTACTTACCCAGTCTGACTCACTAACTCTTAACCCAGTGTCTTAACCGGTTTGATGATTAGTCCGATTTTTAATGCCTTGACTTTTTGAGCATTAAAGGTATGTCTTCACCTTGATGATTATCCCTAATGATAACAAAGAAGTGACAATAATCAGTTCACAATCGTTAATATATTAGTTACTTTTTGACTATTGATTATATTAATACATATATCAGGAGGAGCATAAATTCTTAAAATTATTTTTCTAGATCTTCGTCAATGATCATTCTCAGTAAAGGACAACCCGTATGTCCATTAGTCTCTGTTAATTGGGTGCAATTTTCCAATCACATTTTGTCAGATTTTTATTATTAACAATGGTCTCATTTTACTACATATAAATAAAATATAATCGTTTATTTAACTGTGCAGTTTTCCAATAATAAGAGGAATGCGTAGGTTTAAAATCTATTTATTCAAGACTCTAAACATGTTTTTTTACAAATATATGTCGTAACCAAATAAATAAATGAACTTAAATGCAAAAAAAACATATACATAAGCAATTAAATATATAATTCAGGGGAAAATATGAATGGATGAAGAAACCAACAACAGAGGTCCTACAATCGGGAGATATAACAATTGTGTGGGAAAGGGGAGACCACAATTTGTTTTGATCTTTATTTATTTGAAGATTTTGATTTCATATTCCTAGCTTTTCCTTCTGCTTCTTCTCTATGATCAACGACTCGAGCAGATGATGAAGAACTAGCGAAGCGATTCAAAAACCCTAAAGACAAACCCATCTTTAAAGTTCGAAGCTTTTGATTATATTCCTTGAATTTCTGAGAAGATTACTTGCTTTTGGAATGGTGAGGAGTGATTATGATGAAGGTGGGTTATAACTTGTACATATCACATATGTAAGATGAAGGGGGAAGCTACTGAGTCGGTTCTTGTATAAATATGTAATTGCGTGGGAAGCAATAACAAGAGACATGGGGCCCATATATGTTGAAAAGTCAATACGAGGTTGTGGCCACTTTTGATTATAAATAACACTGACATGGACTCTCTTTAATCAAAGGGTTCATTCCTAGAAACCAGGTTCATGATAGAGAAATGCTTTAGCTACAGTACATTGGTGAAGGATATAACTCATACAAGTGACTTTCTAGAAGAAATGTCCAAAGCCATTATATAAATCATTTAGACAGTAGTTAATCTTGCTCGTGGTTCTAAGTTAGTAACTTATTCAATTATAGTTTCTTGTATTTTAATTTAGATCTCTCTTTCAAAATCTCATTTGATAGGGATAAAGTTAAAAATTCTTCTATTTAGAATAGATTTAATGAGTTAGTTGCTCTTCCTTAATTCTAATGAGGTGGCTAAAACTTGAAAAAGACTTACATTTTGGATTAGGAGTGCAGTTGTGTGTATTCCTTTGTTTTTATTTATTATACACTTTCAACATATTTTATTGATACTAAAAAAATCTTAAACCTCACTAACTCTATTTTAAAATTTAATAAATTTTTAACTTTATTCCTATTTAATATGATAGTATGAGTGAGAAATGATAACCCTATAAACAATATCACAAGGATAAAATTATACATTCATATAATAAATTCAATGAGGTAACTCATGTTGAGTATATAAAATAATCTCTATTACTTGCTGCAGTTTGGTATTGCCACCCCCTGGGCGCAATGGATTTTTTTTAAGTTGTATATAAAATTATTAAAGAAGTGGAGTTAAAAATTTTTAAATGATTTTTTTTAAAGATTTTATCTTAATCTTATTTTTATTAAAATTTTATAATATCATTTCTCCATTTTTTTTAAATTTAACTCAAAAATTTGTTCCTCTCCTCTTTTAAATCTCTCATATCAAATCAATTATAGGTGGTTCGTTGTGCAATGATGAGATTCCAAAAATAAGCCCTTTTTTTTTCCGATGCGTTAAAAATTAGCCACTTTTAAACAGTCTGACTGATCATAATTCTATATTTTATTTACAAACAAAAAAGAATTTATACATTAAATTAATATTGATTTTGATTTTGATTTTTAGGTCCCGTGTGTGCTTTTGAACTAAGTATATTGTATAAATTCAGACCTATTCTTTCTTTTTTTTTCCTCTTTACCATTTGTAAGCTTCTATTCTCAAGGCGAACAAATTAAACAAAGGTAATTGGATGTAGAATTGAAGTGGCGACAAATGAGTAATGAATGAAATCCTAATTAATTGGATGGACAATTATCAAATAATCCACAATGAAATTGGAAGATGCATGAGTGATGAGTTCGCTTGGAGACGAAGGAGATAATGGTCCAAGGGTACGACATATATGGTCCACACGCTTCATATGTATCCTTGTGGCTGCTTGACTTCCTTTTTAATTGCTCCTGGAATCATCACATGACCAATATATAGCGTGTGCGCGTGTGCGTAAGATACATGTGATTTTCATGCTTTATTTTTTAATCTTTAGGTACCATTTGGTCGCTCGACAATTATGCAAAATGTAATGAAATTTTATTACTATAGCTTTGATTATAAAGGTACAGGATAGATAACAAATTTGCTCACATCATATTAAAGAATTAATTATTTATAAAACATGTGCGTTAGTTTTTCTAAAAGTAGTTTCTTTAATTTGCTGGCAAAAAAAAAAAACCCTAATCGATTTGCATGAAAAACTACTCATTTGATGGTGAAATTGTCTTTATATATATATATATATAATCAATAGAAAAAAGTTTAAGTAAAAAAATTATCCTCATGAAACAAAATGCATTGAGGTATTATATTTATTACCAAAATAAATTTATCTACTAACTCTGACCCGAGGGTGTATTTGAAATTTGTTAATTCATATAAACACTAATTTCCACACGTACCTTATAAATAAGATTATTACACTTTTTCTTCTCTTTCTGTCCATCAAAGGAGTTTTTTTTTTGCCAAATCAAAGGAGTATATTATAAAGGAAACATCAACAATTGCTCTTTATTGAAGATGCGACATGCCTTATAATTTGTAAATGTTGTGAATGTTGATTATTGACTAATACGCAACTAATAACAACATCACATGTACGAATTTCATACCCTCGGTTTCTGATTCATTTGATTCTGCATTAGCTAAAGGCCACAATGAAGAAGTGATAACATGTCCAAACAATTTTAAAACGGGTATATATGATGTCAAAAATTCTTCAACCCAGGAATTATTAGAAGTACTTTTTTTTTTTCCCTGAACAGGACAAAAGGATAATTTTGAAGACTTCGGAGTTAAACTTAAATGCCTAGTGTATTAGTTACTTCTTTTTTAATATTAATTGCTTATTTTCAGTGGCTTCTTCCAAGTTCTTGGGGAGAACGTGGGCATGGGTCTTTGGCAATTAAAGAGACGGCGAGTTCATGAACAATTTGGAATATTGAAAACGTACGGAGAGAATTATGCTGAGGGGCCAACTTTAGAAATCACGCAAAAGAAGTATAAGTTCTTAAAATTATTTTGAAAGATCCTAGTCAAAACTTGTATCTATTTGCTTAAAGTGAAAACCTGACAAAAGTCTTAGTGAAGAGGCATCAGTCACAATAATGTTTATTGGGGTGAAAAATTATACATATAATTTTTAAGAGAGATCAAAAATACCACATCGATCTCAACTCTCTCAAGCACCAGTTACTTTCTCTTTTGTGGGACCCACCTGGCTTCCACTCCTCTCATATATCTTTTGCAGCCTCGCCATTGATTCGTTTTCCTCATTCTCTCTTTCACTTAAACTCAAACCTCGATCGATCTATAATGGTCTATTTAACGCTGCAACATTCCAATATTAAGAGAAAAACGTAGGCTTAAAATATATTCATTCAAGACAGTGGATTTTTTTTTTACAAATACTTCTCGTAACCAAACAAACAATCAAATGACTTGATAAGAATGAATGAAGACAAGAGAGACAGGGCAAGTTATAAACAAAAGACAAGAGCAACAGAGGTCCTACAGTCTGGAGATATAAGAGTTGTGTGGGAAATGAGAAACCACTATAGGAGCTGATGATTGCTTGGACTTCGATTTATCTGAAGATTTTGATTTCATGTTCTTAGCTTTTCCTTCGGCTTCTCTACGATCATCGACTCGAGCAGAAGATGGAGCAGCAGCAGCAGCAAAGCAATTCAGAAACCCTAAAGACAGGCCCATCTTTAAGATTGAAGCTTTTGATTATATAATCCTTCGATTTCTGAGGAAGATTACTTGTTTTGAAACGATGAGGAGTGATTATGACGAAGGTAGGCTACACACACGCACACACACATATAGTAAGATGAAGAAGAACGAAGCTACTGGGTTTGTTCCTGTATGGATGTAATTGCGTGGGAAGCAAGCAGAAGATAAATGGGGACCACGTTGAAAAGTCAATACGATCGAGGTCGTTATGGCCACTTTTGACCGTCAAGTGAGCCCAGTTATTATATACCCGTATGATGCGTATTTTTTTTTTTGGCATAAAAATTTTTAGAAAGGGGTTGGGCTCACCCACAATTTAAAAGTAGGGGGAAATCTCTATTCATCTTAAGTAATACTAATGTTGGGCAAGGTGAACTATCAATTACCATAAGACGTTTACCTAAGCACCTTAGAGTTATGATGCCTCTCCAAACGCTGCGATTGGAATTATCACAAAAGTGATACTCTCCAAGGATCGGACATGCTCCAAATAGTCGCATGTGTCACCCCTCCGATAGTTTAACCCACAGACAATGGGTTACTCGTATGATACATTGAATACAAAGATGAATGATACTGACATGGGCTTCCTTCATCAAAGGGTTCAGTCCTAGAAGCTTGGTTTATGATAGAGAAATTTTTTATTTTATTGTTGGAAGAGAAATTATTTTTTCTTTTCAAGGAACAAAGACTAAATGATATTCCTCTGTTCCTATTTATAAGACCTTTTTAGAGAATCCTAAAAAAATACTAAGAAAGCTAATTACATTACTTTAAAACATTAAAGTTTGTGATTATAAAAAAGCATTAAAGTTTGTCATTTTTTTAAAATTATGTTGTTTAACTTATGAACTACTATATAATATAATAAAACACAACATATGATGTTATTAAGTAATGTAATTAGCTTTCTTAGGATTTTTTAGGATTCTCCAAAAGGGTTTTATAAATAGGAACGGAGGGAATATTACTTCCGGTTCTAAATATAAGACCCAGTCAAATTTTTTAAGCAATTATACAAAAAAATAATTTCATTACTTTAAAGTATTCAAATTTCAAAGATTTTAGTCAAAATTTATATCTATTTGCTTATATTCATCATGTCTAATTTTCCAATCAAATTTTTTGAGTAATTTTTTAGTAGGGTTAAAGTGAAAACTTGACAAAAGTTTTAATGAAGAGGCATCCGTCACAATAATGTTTATTTGTATGAAAAATTATACTATCTCCTGTCTTAATTATAATATCCAGTTGACTTTTTTATTGGTGAAGTTAAGGAAGTAAAATAAGTTATTTAAATATATCATATGTTGGGTTTTATTATATTATATATTAGTTCATAAATTAAATAAAGTAGTTTGAAGAAAAATTATAAATTTTAATACTTTAATATAATGTAATTAGTTTTCTTAAGATTATCCACAAAAATCAACAAAACCTTATAATTAGAACCGGAGAGAGTACATAAAATTTTTAAGAGAGACCAAAAATACCCCAACTATCTCAACTCTCTCAAACATCGGTTACTTTTTTTACTCTTTTTGTGGGACCCACTGCCTTCCACTAATCTCACATATATATCTTTCACAGTTCTCCTTCACCATTGATTCATTTTCCTCATACATATAAATATGTGAGCGCGCTGTCACACTCTAGAATTTTTTAGAGATTTCTTGCACATTCTAGATAACTCTAAGACATAGGAGAGTCTCCACAAATATCTATATATTTTAGTGGAACTCTTTGGAGAATTGATCTCAACTATCAATCTGAGGACACTGTCAAAAATCTAAGAACCTCAGGGGGAAGGTTGAGTAGTATAAATAGGAGGAGCCATTTGCTCCCAAACCATCCAAAAGCCCAGCCCTCTCTAGCCAAGCTCTCTTATAAACTTCCTTGTAAAGGTTTCTTACTTTCAATACAAAGTTCTTTCCTTACTCATTCACTTGAATTCTCTTCAATACTCTCTTGAGTATTTAAGTTGGGAGGCTAACTGAGCTAGTTTGCGAGGGGCGACGAGAGGCTAATTGCCGCACGGGTACTTGTAAGAGACAAGTATGTGACAATTGGTATCAGAGCTAAGGTTGGTGCTTTGTATTGAAAATCGGATTTATGGCAATTGACAAAGGAAACAAGGGAAGCGATATGTCCGAGATGGTGGAAGTTCGTGGGAGGGAGACTGTATGTCCCGTAGAAAAGAAGAAATCAATGGGATATAGTCGACCACGTGAAGTGGTGGCTTTGGAACAAGCTGTGGCTAGGGTAAGCGAAAGAGTCGAGCAGGTCAAACACAATGTAGAGACGTTGGAGGGCCACATCCTCAGAGAGATAGGCATGCTCAAGGAGGACATCTTAGCTTGCTGAAATGATGGGGTCGCTAAGGATGAATGCATGCTGTTTGAGCCGCATGTGATGGAAGCGCTTCAAGCCATGCGAGAAAGCATTAACAAGTTGCAGGGAGAACTTATCTTATGCAAGAAGGCCGTGGCTAATAGGGAGGCTATGCCATGGTATCATCTGAGCCAAGGATTGAACTCCCGAAGTCTAAGTCTTTCGAGGGTAAGAGGGACACACATGAGGTTGAGAACTTCTTGTGGCAATATTGCGGACGAGGCCGCCAAGGTACGTATTGTAACCCTTTACCTTTCTGGAGTTGCTACTCTATGGTGGCGCAGGAAACATGCCAATGTAGAAAAGGGGTTATACCGAGTTGATACTTAGGAGGACTTTAAACGGGAACTTAAGAGATATTTCGATCCAGAGAATGTCGTGTATAAAGCAAGGAAGAAGCTACGAGAGTTGAAGCATAAGAATTCTATTCCTAAGTATGTGAAGGAGTTCACTACTCTCATGCTTCAAATTCCTAACATGTATGAAGAGGAATTGCTCTTCTACTTTATGGATGGTCTCCAGAACTGAGCAAAGTAAGAAGTGCAACATCGAAATGCCCAGCCTGTAGATGAAGCTATTGTTATTGCCAAGTGTCTCACCGAGTATCAATGAAGCTATACCAGTTCAAGAGGCAAGAATGAGAAAAGTAACTCTAGCAAAGGCGGGGGAGAGAAAAAGGACTTCAAGAGGACTCCAACCGAGAATAAGGGTGGTAGCTCTAAGCCATCCTTTAATTAGAAAGAGTATGAAGAAAAGAACAATAAGTTCATACCTAAAGGTGTATGCAAAGGACCACATCCTAAAAGAGAGTGTCCGAAGCTTGGGTCCTTGTCAGCTTTGGTAGAACAACATAAGACAGAACCTGGCATGGAACAAGATCCAATTAAGATGGGATGTTTATAGCTCCTGAATGCCCTCAATGTCAGACCAGTGTCGAGTACTACTAGCAAGGGGCTAATGTACATTGAGGCACGCATTAATAGGAAGTCTACCAAGGTGATGGTAGGCACTGAAGCCACTCATAACTTCATCACTGATGATGAAGCCAAGAGGCTCTATATCAAGACTGTTCAAGATAAGGGGTGGCTCAAGATGGTGAACACTAGTGCTAAACCCCTTATTGGTATGGCACGAGGTGTTGAGATGAACCTAGGTGCTTGGAAGGGCCAAGCAAATTTCTCAGTGGTCCGAATGGATGAATTCGACATCATGCTCAGGATGGTCTTCATGCGTAAAGTAGCAGCTATCCCTATCATCCCTCAATTTTGTATGCATCCTTGGAGGAACACCATGCATGGTACCTACTACAAGTACTCCGTTTAGACACCCCAGTGAGGACAAGCAATTGTCAACCATGCAGGTTGCTAAAGGAGTAAAGAAAGGGAAACCAACTTACTTGGCTGTCATGAAGATAGATGACTTGACAGCCGGGATACAAAAAAGTGATGTTCCTCAAGCTATCAAGAAGATCCTTGATGAGAACAAGGACGTGATGTCACCCGAGTTACCTAAGAAGTTACCTCCGAGGAGGGAGGTGGACCACAAAATTGAGTTGGAACCTGGTGCCAAACAACCTGCCATGACACCTTATTGGTTAGGCTTACCGGAGTTAGAGGAACTTCAAAAGCAACTCAGAGAGCTATTGGAGACAGGTCGCATTCGTCCTTCCAAAGCTCCATGCGGTGCCCTAATGTTGTTCTAGAAGAAGCACGATGGGTCATTGAGAATGTGCGTGGACTATGGGGCATTAAATAAGGTAACTGTAAAAAAAATCCTATTTCTCTGATTGCATATCTATTTGACCGGCTTGAAAATGTCAAGGTCTACACCAACATGGACCTACAAAAGGGCTACTACCAAGTCCGGATTGTTGAAGGAGATGAGCTAAAGACAACTTGCTTGACACGCTACGGCTCATACGAGTGGTTGGTGATGCCATTCAGATTCACCAATGCCCCGACGACATTTTGCACACTCATGAACAAAATCTTTCATCCTTACTTGGATCGGTTCATGGTGGTGTATCTAGACGATATCGTAGTCTATGTTAACTCTTTGGAAGAGCATGTTGAGCACTTACGTACCTTGTTCAAAGTATTATGGGAAAATGAATTGTACGTGAAGAAGGAGAAGTGTGCATTTGCCAAGGAGGAGATGCCTTTCCTTGGACATATTATTGGACATGGGAAACTCCAAATGGATGAGTCTAAGATCAAGGCAATCATAGAATGGGAGGCTCTGACCAAGGTAACTGAGCTGAGATCTTACCTTAGTTTTATTAATTATTACTCAAAGAGGGCAGCCTCGTTGATGGATCTACTCAAGAAGAAAAGACGTGGGAGTGGTCAAAGGAATGTCAAGATGTCTCTAATGATTTAAAGGTCGCAGTAAGTTCAGAACTGGTCCTAGCTCTACCTGACTTTGATAAAATGTTCGAGTTACACACAGATGCGTCTGACTTTTCCATTGGAGGGGTGTTGATGCAAGAAGGACACCTAATCACCTTTGAAAGATGAAAGATCAATGAAACAGAATGGAGGTACACCGTGCAAGAGAAGGAAATGACGGTCATCATTCATTGCCTCCTGATATGATACTAATGATTAATCCAAATTCATGTAGCAATTTTTGGTTCATATTTGGTACTTTTGGCTAATATACGGTATTTGAATTTCATACTATAAATTTATTCCATTTTCTAATATATGGAGCAGGTAATAGAGATGATGATTTCAAAGGTTGCTATAACTGAAAATATTATAATAAATGTCCCATACTTTTATTTCTTTGAAAATTATAGGTGGTTAAGGTAAAAAAAAAAGTTTATAGGTGATTCTTTGTGAATTGATGAGATTCCGAAAATAAGCCCTTTTTTTTTCCTATGAGTTGAAAATTAGCCACTTTTAAACAGTATGACTTATCATAATTCTATATTTTATTTACAAACAAAAAATAATTTATATATTAAATTAATATTGATTTTGATTTTGATTTTTAGGTCCCGTGTGTGCTTTTGAACTAAGTATATTGTATAAATTCAGACCTATTCTTTCTTTTTTTTTCCTCTTTACCATTTGTAAGCTTCTATTCTCAAGGCGAACAAATTAAACAAAGGTAATTGGATGTAGAATTGAAGTGGCGACAAATGAGTAATGAATGAAATCCTAATTAATTGGATGGACAATTATCAAATAATCCACAATGAAATTGGAAGATGCATGAGTGATGAGTTCGCTTGGAGACGAAGGAGATAATGGTCCAAGGGTACGACATATATGGTCCACACGCTTCATATGTATCCTTGTGGCTGCTTGACTTCCTTTTTAATTGCTCCTGGAATCATCACATGACCAATATATAGCGTGTGCGCGTGTGCGTAAGATACATGTGATTTTCATGCTTTATTTTTTAATCTTTAGGTACCATTTGGTCGCTCGACAATTATGCAAAATGTAATGAAATTTTATTACTATAGCTTTGATTATAAAGGTACAGGATAGATAACAAATTTGCTCACATCATATTAAAGAATTAATTATTTATAAAACATGTGCGTTAGTTTTTCTAAAAGTAGTTTCTTTAATTTGCTGGCAAAAAAAAAAAACCCTAATCGATTTGCATGAAAAACTACTCATTTGATGGTGAAATTGTCTTTATATATATATATATATAATCAATAGAAAAAAGTTTAAGTAAAAAAATTATCCTCATGAAACAAAATGCATTGAGGTATTATATTTATTACCAAAATAAATTTATCTACTAACTCTGACCCGAGGGTGTATTTGAAATTTGTTAATTCATATAAACACTAATTTCCACACGTACCTTATAAATAAGATTATTACACTTTTTCTTCTCTTTCTGTCCATCAAAGGAGTTTTTTTTTTGCCAAATCAAAGGAGTATATTATAAAGGAAACATCAACAATTGCTCTTTATTGAAGATGCGACATGCCTTATAATTTGTAAATGTTGTGAATGTTGATTATTGACTAATACGCAACTAATAACAACATCACATGTACGAATTTCATACCCTCGGTTTCTGATTCATTTGATTCTGCATTAGCTAAAGGCCACAATGAAGAAGTGATAACATGTCCAAACAATTTTAAAACGGGTATATATGATGTCAAAAATTCTTCAACCCAGGAATTATTAGAAGTACTTTTTTTTTTTCCCTGAACAGGACAAAAGGATAATTTTGAAGACTTCGGAGTTAAACTTAAATGCCTAGTGTATTAGTTACTTCTTTTTTAATATTAATTGCTTATTTTCAGTGGCTTCTTCCAAGTTCTTGGGGAGAACGTGGGCATGGGTCTTTGGCAATTAAAGAGACGGCGAGTTCATGAACAATTTGGAATATTGAAAACGTACGGAGAGAATTATGCTGAGGGGCCAACTTTAGAAATCACGCAAAAGAAGTATAAGTTCTTAAAATTATTTTGAAAGATCCTAGTCAAAACTTGTATCTATTTGCTTAAAGTGAAAACCTGACAAAAGTCTTAGTGAAGAGGCATCAGTCACAATAATGTTTATTGGGGTGAAAAATTATACATATAATTTTTAAGAGAGATCAAAAATACCACATCGATCTCAACTCTCTCAAGCACCAGTTACTTTCTCTTTTGTGGGACCCACCTGGCTTCCACTCCTCTCATATATCTTTTGCAGCCTCGCCATTGATTCGTTTTCCTCATTCTCTCTTTCACTTAAACTCAAACCTCGATCGATCTATAATGGTCTATTTAACGCTGCAACATTCCAATATTAAGAGAAAAACGTAGGCTTAAAATATATTCATTCAAGACAGTGGATTTTTTTTTTACAAATACTTCTCGTAACCAAACAAACAATCAAATGACTTGATAAGAATGAATGAAGACAAGAGAGACAGGGCAAGTTATAAACAAAAGACAAGAGCAACAGAGGTCCTACAGTCTGGAGATATAAGAGTTGTGTGGGAAATGAGAAACCACTATAGGAGCTGATGATTGCTTGGACTTCGATTTATCTGAAGATTTTGATTTCATGTTCTTAGCTTTTCCTTCGGCTTCTCTACGATCATCGACTCGAGCAGAAGATGGAGCAGCAGCAGCAGCAAAGCAATTCAGAAACCCTAAAGACAGGCCCATCTTTAAGATTGAAGCTTTTGATTATATAATCCTTCGATTTCTGAGGAAGATTACTTGTTTTGAAACGATGAGGAGTGATTATGACGAAGGTAGGCTACACACACGCACACACACATATAGTAAGATGAAGAAGAACGAAGCTACTGGGTTTGTTCCTGTATGGATGTAATTGCGTGGGAAGCAAGCAGAAGATGAATGGGGCCCACGTTGAAAAGTAAATACGATCGAGGTCGTTATGGCCACTTTTGACCGTCAAGTGAGACCAGTTACTATGTACTCGTGTGATACATTGAATACGAAGATGAATGATACTAACATGGGCTTCCTTGATCAAAGGGTTTAGTCCTAGATGCTTGGTTCGTGATAGAGAAATTTTTTCTTTTCTTTTCTTTTTTGTTGGAAGAGCTAGAAATTATTTTTTCTTTTCAAGGAAAAAAGGCTAAGTGGTATTACCTCCGGTTTTAAATATAAGACCCAGTCGATTTTTTTAGAGAATCATATAAAAATTAATTTTATTATTTTAAAGTATTTAAATTTAAAAGATCTTAGCCAAAATTTATATCTATTTGCTTATATTCATCTTGTCCAATTTTCCAATCAATTTTTTTGCGTAATTTTTTAATAGGGTTAAAGTGAAAACTTCACAGAAGTTTTTTTCTTTTTTTTGATAATCGTCAACTTGACAAAAGTTTTAATGAAGAGGCATCCGTCACAATAATGTTTATTTGGATGAAAAATTATACTATCTCTGGTTTTAATTATAATACTCAGTTGACTTTTTTTAAAAAAGTTGAGCAAGTAAAATAAGTTACTTAAACAAATCAATCATATATTGTGTTTTATTATATTATATATTAGTTCATAAGTTAAATAAAATAGTTTGAAGAAAAATTATAAATTTTAATACTTTAATATAATGTAATTAACTTTCTTAGGATTATCATAAAAATTAAAAAAAAACTTATAATTAGAACTGGGGAGAGTATATAAATTTTTTAAGAGAGACAAAAAATACCACATCTATCTCAACTCTTTCAAACACTGGTTACTTTATATACTCTTTTTGCGGGACCCACTGCCTTCCACTAATGTCATATATATATATATATATATATATATTTCGCGTGTCTCCCTCACCATTGATTCATTTTCCTTATACATATACATATGTGAGCGCGTAATGTAATTAACTTTCTTAGGATTTTTTTAGAATTT
>JBAGKO010000014.1:2610872-2621727 GCA_037177275.1 Acacia concinna
CAAGAAATCTAGTCCAATAGTCATAGAGAGACTCCATATCATATTGAAACACCCCATATATCTCTTTCTTCAATCTTGATGTCCTAGAAGCAGGACAAAACTTAGACAAGAATGCATCCTTAAGTTCCTCCCAAGTAAGAGTGAAATAATGTTGGGGAAGTGGAAAAGCCAATTGCTTGCATTTCCCTCCAAAGTAAAATGAAATATGTAACGAAGAACATCTTCTAGATCAGCCCCAACTGGTTTCATAGATCCACAAATACAGTAGAGCATATCTATATGATGGAAAGCATCTTCACCAGCTAGACCATGAAACTTGAGCAATGCACTAATAAGGCTTCCCTTGATCTCAAACCCCAAATCAAATGAATTCATATCACCAGGAGCACCATGCACAGTAGAGTGGTTAGTCTCTCTAATGCTTCTTTTATCATCTTCAGCATTTGGAGGAACGTTATAAGGCACCTCCTAATGATTCTCATCTCCACCATTACCATTGCCATTTCCATTATTACCATTTCCATTCCCATTCAGTTGTCTGACTTTTGCCATGATGAAGTGATGATCACAAATATCACCAACAAAGGATGATGAAGAACAATCCAAACTAGATTCCTCTAACACAGGAGATAGAGGCAGTGAAATCCACAGATCCCCTTAGATAGTAATGTATGTACGAGGTGGACTATCAGACATGCACTAAGAAAAGCAGACTGAGAACTCTGTTATACAACCAAACACTGTCCCAATAACTAGAAACAACTAGAACTTGATGGAGGAAGGATGAAGGCCTCTGATAGGGTTGGAATTAGCTCTGGAGGTTTCGGAATAGGTGCAAACAAGGGTATGACACACACTAAGCTATCAAAATTGCCAAGTAGGTAAACAAAATAAGAACCACAGGCATAGACAACCCTCAATGACAGTGTTGAGGCCAGCACACAACCAGAGTAGTCCTAATATCCACCACTAGTAAACAATAGGTAAATCATCCCACACATGGGAATCAGCAAACAAAAGCGCAAGAGAGTTCCTGTTCAGGCAACAGTCCTAGTATCTACAACTAACAAACACTTACTACACTAATAGCACCTTGAGAGAGGGATAGAAGTGGTATACGAACACAAATTACTCCACGTATGCTCCAACATAAGCTCCAAGCTAAAAAGTAGCTCCCCCACACTTAAATGTTGCAGTCCCTTACAAGGGAGAGAGCAAACATCAACAATACCGTAGGAAAAAGCACTCCTAAGTTAGTCCAAATGAGCTCCAAATGGTTAGGATCCAAGAAAAAACATATACCGCAAGAAGAGACACAAAAACAAACTTAAATGATGCCAAATAGTAGGATAAGGCTCCCAAGGAGACTTACACTAGCTCAAGACAAAGTGAGAGGCTTAGGAAATGATAAACAAGTGAAAATAGACCGAAAGAGCAATAAAAACAAGTAATGGCAGCAAGCAATAGTGTAGGCAAAATGTACCAATTGTGAGAAAATGTGAAATATGTGGCTAGAGCTCCTAAGAGACTTATACTAGCTCCAAATAAAATCACAATATGGTCAAGGAAGTAGCAAGAAATCACAACAATTATGGTAGACACTAAGTTAATCGATATAGAAAGCACACAAGTGAGAATAAAAGAGTTATGGAAAAGTGCAACACTAAGAGTAGAGACAAATAGCAAACTAAAATTAAGCAATAAAACACACTAGACACACTTAAAGAGAACAAAAACAAAGAAAATAAATGAGCCAATAACCTCTACACTAAATGATAAATGCTAGCTCTAAATGCCTAGGGCAAAAAATTGACCAAAAATCAAGGAAAACATTAAATTGCAGCAACTAAAACCAAACAAAATCAACATAAAATGACACATTAAGTAACACTAAATGCCACACGAGTGGGCCAGATTTTTGCAGCTACAGCAAAGCCCGGACGGACAGGTAAGTTAGCTTTTAATTAATGTCAAATTTTTTCATGTGTTTAATTTGTTTAATCAATTTAAATTGAATAATGGAAATTTGGTGTTTAGGCTATTTTTGAGAGGAACACAAGGATACATAGCCAGCAGACCATCCACTATACAATCGGATCGAAGACATTTGCTGTGACGTACAGCGAGATGGTACTTAATTTAAATTTAACCAATATGTTTAATATTTGTTGAAATGAATCTTAATTTAAACTATTTTATTCAAGTAAAGAAGGCTGAGCAGGAGAAGTGGCAGACGCACTATGGGGAGCTATTTGTGTACACCCATAGGCATCGCAACAAATTAGTCACATCTCAGCAGGCTAAGGAAACGATAATAAGATTTTCACAACTCTATAAATTGTGATTATTTTGTGTGTTTTTGTCTAATTGACCGTGGTCTGCAGGCTAAGATGCATCAATACGCCATTGAGATCTTCAAGTCGCAGCTACTAGAGTTGCAGGGGTCTTCCATAAATCCCACTGCACCCTTGAAAGTGGGTGTCAGTGAGGTCGAGCACCCTGGATGCGTCAGTAGTATAGGGTTGGGGGCGAGGCCGACCATAGTGTACGGGAAGAGTAGCGACTCGCAGACATCCCAAGATGGGACTTCTGGCACAAGGAGGTGAAGTGACACGACAGTGGATGAGCTCAGGAAGCAACTTGCCAGCCAGGTTCAGCGTGAGATGGAGCAATTGCATCGCGAGATATAGCAGCGGTTTGCCAGCCAGATGGGGTCAGTGGTCAGTTTACTCCAAGTCAGTTGGACTAGCACTACGTGAGCAAGACCCAGTGGTGAGAGATAGTGAATGCTCTATTGAGGTAGTTGCCAAACATGCAAGTGATCCTGCCAGCCCATCATATTGTGGTGCTGACCCCTACTCCGACACCTGGTGCCTCAGACTAGGTCATAGCGAATCAGTACGAGGGAGGTGACGTGGACTCTTCCACTAGTGATGCCCCTCCATCGAGCGATGCTCTGCGAGATGATCAGCCTCCTCCTATTTAGCTAGGATTTTATTCGTCTCATTTATGTTTTATTTAACATTAAATTCCTTTTCCTCATATTTGTTGTTGTACTTATGTATGGATAGAGTGTTATAATTAAATCAATTTTAATAGTAAAAGTTAAATTTTAATAAATTTTAATTAAATCCATTAGGTAAATTTCAATTGAATAAAAAGTGTTAAAAAAGTTAAAATTCAATTAAATCCATTACGCAAATTTCAATTGAAAAAGATATAAATTTTAATAAAGTTTGTACTATTGAAAAAATGTGTGCGATAATGCGCTATACACGGTGCTTAACAAACCTAGAAAGTCCAAGGATTATCTACATGTGAGGAAAGATTTGCGAGCAATGACGGTTCATCAAGACACATGGCCAGATGACAATGACAAATTTCAACCGGCAAAGTTCACCATAACAGAAGTAAATAAGGAAATCTTCCTAGCAACTTTGAAGAAAATAAGAGTTTCGGATTGGTATTCAAGCAACATTTCACGTTGTATTGACATGCATTCTCAGAAGATTTCTGGGTTGAAGAGTCATGACTCACACGTTTTAATGCAACAGTTGCTTCCGTTGGCATTAAAGAGTACACTGCCTCCAGATGTGTCCATTGTTTTGGTTGAGCTGTGCTCTTTCTTCCAGAAATTGTGTTCGAAGGTTTTGATACACAAGGAGCTAGATCAATTGCAAAATAAAATCATCCTCACTCTTTGTAATTTTAGATGATTTTTCCTCTATCATTCTTCACTGTCATGGTCACCTCACAGTCCACCTTGTTCGTGAGACAAAGCTAGTTGGGCCAGTGCAATATCACTGGATGTATCCTGTGGAAAGCTACTTATTTTCCATGCATCAATGACCCCACTACATGTGCTACTTATTTAGTTTAATATTTATTTATTTATATTAATAAACAATGATTAACTATACTGAGGTCGAACCATACCTTAGGTAAGAATTGAATCATCACATCTTGCCTTATTTACTAGTTATATCTCTTAAATGTCTTTGTCACTTACACAATTATTACTTGCAGGGAATTTAGAAGCCATGTCAAGTGGCAACTCAAGGTCCGTACACAGACTTCTTCTGAAGTTGACAAAAAGGTCAACAGAGAATTCCCAAGTTGGTTCGCTCGCCGAATCCTCAATGATTCTCACCTACACTCAGTAGATTTTAGAGCCCTCTCCATGGGTCTGCTTGAACATGCGACAAGGTTTATTGTGTACAGTGTCAACGGGTTCAATTTTTGTACGATTTCACGGGATCAAGGTTTGCTGACCCAAAACTCAAGTTTTTATGGTACCTTTAGCACGAGGAGTTATGTGAGTATTAGTGATGGCAACATGCAGTTTGGAGGCATCCCTTATTACAACAAGCTTGTTGATGTCATCGAAGTAAATTACCAGGGTCGTTTTGTGGTCACACTCTTCAAGTGTCTGTGGGCTAATACCACAACCTCACAGGGTCTAAAGACTGACGAATTAGGCATAACTTCGGTAAATTTCTCTCGGCCAATTCACACTGGGCAATCAGAAGACGATGGGCTATTTATTGTTGCGTTTGAGGCCTAATAGGTTTATTATGTAGAGGATGAGAGGCATGAAGATTAGAATATAGTGGTTCATTTAAAGCCTAGAGACCTTTATGACATGGGTGATGGTGATAACATCGCCTACGAGAGTAACCCCTTCGAACCTACCAGCTTTGACAACGTCTTCCCGAAAGGCGATGACACTTTACCTATAGTTAGGTTCATTCTCATTACTTACAAATTAATAAAAATTAAATTAAATTTACATTTATTTTAATCGTAGGTATTCTTTACAACTAACAATTTCTGGACATATTTTTCTACAGGGATGATGAAGAATAGTGTTTACCAAATATACATGCCATTCTTGTAAATTGTAAAAAGTCCTCACATCTTTTAACCAAATGAATTTTTTTAAAAAAATATGTTTGTAGGGGTATTAAAAATATATTTCTCATAAATTATGAATTAATAAGTCATAACATTTTCAAACCAATCAAATTGAGTAAAAAATTAGTGAATTTAAAAACCACATTGCTAAAAATCATAAACAAGTCATTTAATTTTTTCATAAAAAATTAATTTTTTTAAAAAATTAATTTTTTATTTTGTAGGGGATTTGAAAATCACTACAAACTCAAATAAAACTGCTACAAAGAGCAACCGCTACAAAATACGCTATACTAACTGCTACAAATGTCTCATTGATGCCTATATATATCCCTCACTCCAACATCATTTTAGTAAATATATTCCAACTTCAAAATCTCAGGTTACTCCCCAATCACCTCTGTCTTTTTCAAATCTCAACCAACTTTACAGTGTTTTGTAGATTCATATGGTATTTAAGTGACTTTTTCTCTATTTTTAATGAATGCATAATTGATATTTCTTACTATATATTAATTTGATTCGAATTTAATAATCACTATTATGAATATAGATTAGGGGTGTTCAATTCTATCCCGTCTCAGTTGTCTTGTCCTGATCCTGGTTATTTTCAGATGGGATAATCCCATCCCGAATAATTTGAGTTAGGACAAAAGCAAGATGGGGCAAAAGTATAACCAGGATGGGACAGGATGTGGGACAGGCTTCACTACTACAAAAAATGCTTTTAACATCCCTTTATTAAGCCTTTTAACATCCCTTTTTTAGGGGACGCATAAAGAAAGGCACTTATGGCATCCCTGATCAGACTGAGATTGTCGCCTAAATCGGTTTGTCAAAATGATTGTACCAATAATGTAGTATAGGGCAACCAATCGTTCTTCTCGAGGAGCGCTATTTGGAATTCCTAAGTAACTAGTTTTCTAGCTTAACCTAGTTATTTGGTCAATTAGGAGGTTTTTGGTGCAAATTAATAAATAAACTAAAAAGAAATATTTTGGTATTTTAGGTTTGGAAAGCTGGTTTTTGGTTAAAAGGTTCTATGATAGTCTAGTTTCTCGATGATGATCGCTCAGCTATCCTCACTCTATCAAAAGATAGTGGAGTTTTAAATCTGTAAGTTCAATTTGAAAACCCTAAGAAATCACTTAGGTCCAATGGTTTAATTAATGAAAACTTTCCTAGGATCCTAGATTAATCAACTTCAATTAAAACATCATTTTAAGCTCCTTAGAGTGCTCGTAGAAAGATGATGAATGATCTCGAATTGTCAATCAACAGTCCGAGATGATGCGTGAACATAATAATAAATCATAATCATGACAATCAACTGACACACATAAAGTCTTAAACTTGAATAAGAATTAAATCAAACATTCGAATATCAATCTTATGCATAAACAATCTAAATCTTAGATTACAATCGTAACCCTAGAATCTAAAAACTGAGCAAAACATCCTAGATCTAGGAGATTCACAAAGAGATGAAGAGAAAACAGATCTAATTGACAAATACTCCCTTGATTAGAACTTAGAGCTTAAGCTTCACTTTCCATCATTGAGAGGCTAAGGGATTTAGCCTCTCATAGCTTCGAATCTCCTACAACCAATGTTCATCTTCAAATCCATGAGAGATTGTTGAGGATTATGGTGGATGGAAGGCTTATAGTGGTTAGGTTGGGTAGAATTTGGTGGACGGAGGCTAGGGTTATGGAGTTAGGAGGAATTGGGAATTTAGGGTTTCCAGGTATAATATCCCAATTTTGGGGAAACTCTTTAAGTTATAATATGATTAAAATCTTATTATTTTATGTATATTTTGGGGTGATTTATGAAGAATAATTTCCTAGGATTTTCTATTTGAAATTTTATCGGTAAGAGCTCAAATTCAGAGAAATTCTAGAAAAAATAGTAAACGTTGGAATTAATGATTAAGAAAAATTGGGGAGAACTTTTGGATTATTTAAAGACTGATGACAGTCAAATTGAAATTTTTAGAGACAGTTGATATACTGGCTTTATTGAAAATTCATATGACCTGTTACATTTTCTTATGGAATAAAAGTTAACTGAAATGACAATAATGAGGTTAAATGAATGGGAAAATATTGGAGGTCCCAATGTACAATTTTTTCTCCTCAAATATTAAAACACATGGCATGGAATTAGCTATTATTTTTTTCTCTTCAACAATTCCACGTGTTCCAAGACAAAAGAATTGAAACAGTTGCACTTCCCCATTTCGGTTTCAAATACTCACGTATGAAGACAAAGGAAAACTGCACATCCTTTGAATATCCATTGATTTTTCTTTCATTCATTTTGTACAAACGTTGAAACCGAAGGAATAGGAAAAGGGGACTTCAGTTTTGTCTAGCCATATACACCATTTCGGTTTCAATTTGTTTACCACTCCATTCTATTCATGTTCTAAAGAAAAACGAAGGAGAGAGAGCATTGGTTATCTTGGATCAAACTCATAGGATTCATTCCACAATTCAAGCTCTATTCTGTAGATTTGGTATTCCACAATCACTCTCCCTCATCCACTCCATTCATTCAGCCAAACATGAGTTTGGGATTTGAGAACTCCAGCGAAGCAAAAATCTCCATTTTTCTTCAGTTCTTCAACGAGACAGAGAAGGGAACATAGAGCAATCAATTCGGTGGTGAATCATTGTAGCAACCTGGGATTTTGAGTGAGGTTAGCATATTGATTGAATTTCCGGTTTCAGATTCATCTTGCTACTGTTTCAAATTCATGGGAATAATGATTTCAGTTTTGGACATTAGAAAATTGGGGTGGCATGTAGTTCATTCAGAAGATAATGGGTGTTTAATGCTTGGATTTTGTATTTGATTGCTGAAAAATGAATGGATCTGTGATTACCGAAGTGTATATCTGGAAATTGAGAATGTTATGTCTGATTTCTGATTTTGAGAATGTTATGTCTGATTTCTGATTTTGAGAATATTATGTCTGAAATTCCAGAGTCTTTGAATGAAACCGAGTAATGAGTGTGTTTTGGAATTGAATTTCTCTGTATAGAACCGAATGTGCCTATCTGGATATTTGTATATATATATGTGTGCGTATGTGTATGTTAAATGATGAGAGAGTGAGTTTCAGTTGAGGTTGGTTTTTGAATCAAAAAATGTATATACGCATGCACTGAACTATGGGTTCTGTATTGAATAAAGAAAAACAGAGATAAAGTATATATATATGTGTTGTTTCGGTGCAGTAAAATATGAGCTTAAGATGAATATATATACATACACGCATACCTTGGTTGTGGTTCTGGAGAAAGAAAATGAATTTTTACAAAGTATGGGTGTAGTCTTGAAAATGGTATTTTTGGTTCAGAGAGCATGTCTGTTTCATGTGAGAAATTGATAGGGTCAACGAACCCCAATTCCCCTGAAACTTGGCAGTGAGTTAGAGGACTTAACAAGCTTTCAAATGAGTTTATGTTGCCATAGGGCATACAAAGCATGTAAGCTCCCATGTTAGTTTTATGCTTGTCACATAGTTGCATGCTTGTTTGATATTAGAATTATGTTAACTTGCTATTGGGATTCACAAGAATCTCACTCCCTCAATAATAACCATGAATTACGGCCGGAGTCTTCAAGGCGGAGTGGAAAAGACGTCCAAGGTTGAAGACTAAGCCGTGGAATTTAATAAATTGTAATGAAGGGAATTTGATGAATTTGTATTAACGATGAAGTATGATTTGGTGACATAATTGTCTTATGTATGTGGCATGATACTAGTCTATACATTTAGTTTATGTTTTATTCTGGTAGATAATATGTATGAACTTGGATTTTCGTATGTAAGTTTATGATGTTAAGAATAAAACAGGAAGAAACTATTTTATCAAAAGTGATAGAAGTTTAGAACTATTTTCCTTGAAAAACTCTAAAGGACATTTTAGTAGAACATATGAATATGATAATACGATATTGCTACGTTTAATTGCAAATTACTAATGTATGACCATAATTACATTTGGAAATGAATAGTACCATCAGAAACAAAAATTTTCAGTTTTTACGTATTCCATATTTAGCAAAACTCTAAAGGATGTTAAGTGACCTAAAGATGGTCCTGACGTAAGGTGTTACACCAGGTGCCAAAGTTTGCAATCTCATGAGTCCAGTCTGTCTCTAATCGTAGGTTAGTCCTCCTTTTATAGGCTAATTAGGAGCCCTAATAAAAAACGCATCTTTGAAGATTACAATTTCACGTCGCGACCTCAGGTAGCCTACTTCGTGACTTAACTTTGGAGAAGAACCTTCTATGCTTGACTCTCTCCCAAAATGCATAGCTTCATTAACTCATCTAGGTCGCGACCTAACTTGTACAAGTCGCGACCTTAGTAGGCAGAACATCATTCTCTATGTGCTTGGGCCTTTAAGTTCTGGTGTCCTTATCCGTGCTCCATCCTTGCTCATGTTCTCCTTTAATTGCCTAAAAACTTCACAAAAAGGACTTTACTAATGCAAGTGAAGAATCATATAAAGGAGATAAAATAATCCTACTTTTACCCTTAAATAAGCAAAATGTAAAGTATGAACCATACACTCTTAAAACTCTAATTACAATGCATAATAAGGGTAAAAGTGTGCAATTAAGTTAGAACACACTCCAGAAAACCATGTAAATATGGTGACATATCACTCCCCCACACTTGAACCTTTGTACTTCTGGACAAAGACTCGAATCATTCCAAAGAAAATACAAGCACGAGACCAGCATATTCAAAAGGAATCTTCATACTTAAACAATCGACACTGCTTAGGAAAAACAAGAACGATAATATGCATAATACAAGTGATCAATCACAAGATATAATTGACCCAAAATGTATGAACACTAGAGATTCACGTAAAGCCAAAGTGTTTAAACTCTCTCCTCTCATGTTTACACTCATTCTTATCTCCTTACTAGGTTCTTTTTCACTCAATATCCAAATAGCAAGCATCCTACCATAGGTTTGTAATGACTCTAAGATCTCTACTATGTTGATGTTCATGCCCAGAATCAAGAGGGCTTTACTGGGTTGTAATGTTGGAATTAGGCTACATGGTATGGATTATGAGTGTGACAAGAAATTTGGCATGCATACAAATCTCAAATGTCCAAAGTACTTGTTAGTATTAAGTTGTGCTCAAAGTAATTACTTATATGAAGGCTTTTTGATTGTATGCTTTATATTATTTTTTTAATTTTTTTATAGCAATCTCGAGTCGTTGTAGGTCCCCTTTTGATGCGACTTTGTACATAGGTGGTGCAGCACCAGTTACTGAGTTACCACAACAAGTACCTTGCCGTTGTAGGTCCCCTTTTGACGCGACCTTACACATAGGTGGTGCAGCATTGGTTACTTAGTTACTACAACGAGTACCTCAATAGGCCTTCGGCCCAACTCATAACTCCTCTTTAACTCAACCGTTTGATGTGACCCTACACATGAGTGATGCAATACCAGTTACTATCGTTCTTCTCGAGGAGCTATTATGTGGACTTCCTAAGCAACTTCTTAATTACTATCTAGACTAACTAGGGGGGTTTTCTAGGTGTTAAGTAATAAATTAACTAATTCTAATAATATAATATTTTTGGTATTTTTAGGGTTTAGGAAAATAAACTAATTAATTAAATCTAATGGTGATTACTAATCTCTCGATAATGGATCATTAGGTTTTCATTGCTATCTCAAGATATTAGAGTTAATTCAATTCTCTAAGTTTCTTTTAGAAAAACCCTAAGCTACCACTTAGGTCAACGATTCAACTAATAAAGATTTGCCTAGGACCCTAGGTCAATTAATCATTAATTAATTCGATTTAGGTTCTCTTAGAGTGCCCTTAAGTATGATGCATGATTGGTTCTTGAATTAACGACCGCTAATCAAGAATTACGCGTGAGATA
>JBAGKO010000014.1:2627369-2640500 GCA_037177275.1 Acacia concinna
TACACGTATAAATATATCACCGGATGTGTCCCGCATCATTATTTGAATTATGGATTGAAGAGTTACGTTTAGAGGGTTGTGACTAGTCGTTGAATCCTTCAAGAGTCTTGATGGGAGGCTATATAAGAAGGAGGCCAGACTCAGAACAAACACATTAGAAAAGTTGTTAGTTCAATCAAGAATTCCCTGACGGGGTGACAGTGTTCAACAGTCCATCGCTATGCCAGAAATTCTCGTTTAAAAGAATTCAAGAAAATCTCAGAGAATATACAGCATTCATACACTATGGCAAGAGGTATGTAAGACTTCCGCTGTGAATCTCATATAAATCTCATAATCTTATATTTATGAATTATGTTTAACAAAAACTTCCAAAAATAGTAAGTTTTTTTACTATTTATGAAAGTTTTTAAACCTAATATTCATTTTCTCTCCTTGTCTCCCCACTTTTCTCTCTATCCAAACACACCATTAATGTAATTAGCCTTTCCCTGGGCTACTGTGCTATCCTCATCCACACGATCGAGCATATGATTTTGGAGAAGAACATACAATAACAAAAACCGGAAGCCGATTCAAAAACTTTAAACCCATAATCGGCCTATAGAACTTTAGTTCCCTTCAATTTTCTATGGAGAAATAACCCAAAAGAAATTAATTATTCAAGTGAAGCAAGCTTACTTTTCTTATCTTTAATATGAGAACCAGTTTTTTTTTAAGAGTAAGGAAGCTAAATAAATTATTTAATCATTATGTGTTATAATTTGTAAATTACACATTATTGATTATTGATATAATCCGTGTATATATTCCCAAGACAACACACACGAATAGCGTTAGTAGATAATTAGATGAGGAAGTTAGTTAAGTAATGGCCAAGTTGGTGCATATATATGTAATTGCTTAAGGTGCAAGCAGCAGAACACGAACGGGTCCGTTTGGAATATTCAATGATACACACACACTACATATATATATATATATATATCAAGGGTAATAGGTCAGCTCGGGTATGTTGTGTTTGAGAGAAAGACAAAGGCATATGTTATTTCTTAGAAGGGAGCTCCATGATGGTGAAAGGTTATAATTAAGCTTATTAGTTAAGTATTCCACATGGAACCCAGTTCAATTTCCTTGAGAATTACTAGTCTGACCAATTTACCCCCTTAATCCAGAGGATGACGAAGAGGACATGGCAAGGACGAGGACGACGGTGATGACTCCGGCAAGGACGATATAGGACAACAGTGTTTAACGCTTGATTGAAGATCACTCGTCTGCATCACCATATAGTCTTCCTGTCGCCAACGCCGCCAAAATAACTGACGACGACAGCTCTGGTGAGGACACGGTACGGTGGGTGGCTCTGATGATTCATTCTTTTTCAACTCCGGCAAGGACACGGTGGATGGATTTGATGTTCGATTTCTGGATTATTTTTGTAAAACTGATAGTATAATACATATATAAGATTGAAAGAAAATATCATGATTCCATCTGCATATAAAACATTTCTTAAACGGGCAGGGGAAGGATATAACTGGAAAAATAAGAAACAACTGTGATTTGGAACTCCGTTTTGGCTTGGATTTTCTCAAGACGTAAGAAGAGAAGCAGCTAATTAATCAGAAATTCAGATGTACAGAGAACAAAAGAAATAAAACTAGTTGCCACTTCAATTAACTTCATCACTTTCCTCATCACATACATACATACATATATATATATATATATAAACAAACCCACCCACCCACCCCCACACACACATACTTACTTTAAATTAAGCCCAAGCCTCGTCGCTTTCATTTTGTGAGAGGGTTTCAATATCAAATCGATGAATAGCCAGAAAGTAGGGTTTCTTTATATTGCAAGTATTAGCAGTAATGACTCTATTGGATTTGGTGTATCAGAACCAGAGTTGAGCGATAATATACATATGCACACACAACAGACACAACGCAGCTCAAGAATCCTACCACCAAACCCATCTTCCTTTGCTTTTTCTCCCTCAAAACAAGCTATATATATTATAGGACGGAATATACATATATATAGCAATAAGATATAAATAATTAATTAAAGTTACCAGTTGATGTAGATTTAATATACTCCCTCATCTCTCGCTAGTTTTTAATATAAGATTTATTTAAAGAATTAATCTTAATTAAAATATAATACATACGAGTATTTTTTTTTATTTGTTAATATTTTTCTAATTTAGTACCCTATTATTGTTCCGTTAACAATAATTTATTTTAAATGTTGATGATGTTGTCTTCATGTTTGCTTTAATTTAGCGGAAAATCATGCATGTGTGGACATATATGTGTGTCTAACACTAAACAAATTAAGTTAATAGATCAAGTTTATTTCGATAAATGTGGAAAAAAAGAACAGAATTCAGAGAAACAAAGTGAGGCCAGAAAGACAAGGGCAACAATTATATATGAGGGAAGGCCCCTCTTTATCTTATCCCAATATATTCCTATCTCTGTGTGTGTGTGTGTCATCGGCCCCTCTTTGCATGTGGGTTTGATATTTGGTATTTTATGAAGCGGCCGATGGCTTATGCAACTTTTTAATTTTTAGATGTTGCTGGTCCCTCTTCATAATCTTTACTATTTCCTGGTTCTACTTTATGAATTTATATATATATATATATATATATATATTAAAAATTAAATTAAGATAAATTAAGAAATTTTTTATTAAAGTGTTCATAGGACTATTATATTTCACATGTTTATGAAGTGTAAGACATGATTAATTATTCAGAAATTAAGAGCTTGCCTAGCTCAACGGTCCAGCATCTCTTGGGTGCTTTTGGGTAATTATATTTCCTGAAGGCCCAGCTGCCAATTGACCGGCGTTCACAGGCTTGTTGCAAGAGCTCCGGCGCTGGCCTATCTCCAGCGGCCGGAAAATATTTACTATATTTGTTTTGAAAAAAGGCAGGAGCAATCATGTTATTAATTGGCTTGAGAGATCATTTAGTTTACTGAAATTTTCCCCAAAAACTAATAAAAACAATATTTGAGTGAATAAAAATATTCTGCGAAATTCAGAAAAAATGTATCGATGGATCAAAACTGAGCTCCAGCTTTAAGTGAAGAACATTTGCAACTAATTAAGAGGCTTGATTTGGGGAAAAAAAATATAAAGCACTATGGGAAGCCTCCTTTGATTTTGATTTATGTCCTGATTTCTATGACTGAAAAAAACTCAATATTATCATTGTGTTTATAATAAAAAGGTAACAGTTATATATGGAGGAAGATAAGGCTTAAGAGTTTGTTTGGTACGAGGGATTTAGAGGATATGGGAAGGAAAATGTTTATAAGTTAAATTTTAAATAATTAAAAAATGGGATTAAAAGTTTTAAATTATTTTTTTATACTTTTTTATGTTACATTTTCTCTTTATTAAAATTTTATAACCCCATCTCTTCAATTTCTTTAAATTCAACTCCTAAAATTTATATTTACCCTCCCCTCCCCTCATACCAAACAAACAACCCCGAAGTTATTTCTTAGAAGGGAGGTGGTGAAAGCTTAATTATAACTAGCTCAATTATTTAGATAATTTGGTTTTCATTTGAGGAATTTATGTATGGTTCAAGCTTGTTTATTTTATTACTTGCTCCATTCAAAGGCTAATTTGTGGAATTGTATTTTAGATAGTACATTTTTTTAGACTTGAAAAAATGTAATTAGTTGTTTAGGTCCCAACTCTTAATAACTACTCTTTCAATTCTAAATATAAAACTCAACTAATTATTTTTAAAGAGATTCAATAAGTTATTTTAAAATGTTTACTGGTCATTTTTATCTAAATTTATTTGCTTAATTTATAAGTTAATATATAATTTAATGATAAATAACATGATATAATGAAATAATTTATTTAACATCCTCAATATCTCTAAAAAAATTAATCAAATTTTATATTTAAGGCAAAAAAGAGTTCTTAAATTACAGATCTCCTAAGTTAAACAAATTTATCATGTTAGTAATAAGATTGAAATTCATATCATACTCTTATAAAATACTCGCTCCAGTCCAAGTTATAAGAGCTAGATCTTAATATTAGATATAAGATTGGCTTCAATCTATTTGAAATTTGTCTATTGATTTATTTATTTAATTTAACTTATAAAGTAATATAAAATTAAATAGAAAAAAATCGCCCAAAAATTATATACATATATTATGATTAAATAATCTATTTAACTTTCTTGATCTCCTACAATTAAATACATAGGCTTTCACACATTTAATTTATTTAACTTTCTTGATCTCCCAAAATTAAACATATAGGCCTTATATGAAAGACTAAGTGCCTGAACATTTAGCAACTGATTTTTGTCAACCCCTGTATTATTTATACTTTCATGTGTGCAAACATGAATCTAAGCCGGTGTCAGGGACTGGAGGGATAACTGGGGGGAAAAAAACGAGGCATTTTGCCAAACTTGTATAAGAGGAAAACCACCCCAGATATTTCTCTTGGCTTTTGTCATTACTTCAAAATTGTAGTACTCTAGTTGAAAACTACATGATAAGTTATACACAACCATTTCCCCCTTTTGGCCACCTCTACATGGATAGATGCAGAGATAACATTAATAATTTAAAGCTGGCAAAAACAAACGATGAAACAATAATCTATCTTCTCATTCTTAACTAATCCCAATGCCTTTCCTTTCCTTGTATGTATTAGAATCCAACTGCAAGGCATTCAAAGAAAATGTTTCAGAATCACAGTTAACAACTAAGTTTTATAACATCAGGACACGACATAGGTTCTCTATAAGGACAAAGAAACTAACTTCCAAAACAGAAAGCAAGGCTCAGGGCTCATTTGGTATAGGCATATGGGGAAGGGGGTAAAAGGAAAAATCATGTATGAGGTCCCAAGAAAGGACCCAAAACTTATCCTTCCACATGTTGTAAGACTTTTCAGTCATTACAATATTTCCTTGGGATCTAATAGTGATTTTCCCATAAAAGAATTCACCCTCACCAAACTCTTTTTCCCCTTGCAATTCCATTCAGTTCCTTTTAAGACGCCTATTAAAGTTTCAATCATTACCACCAAACAGTTCTGGGGTATTTGAAATCTTGGGAAGAATAAAAGCATTTTTTTCCTAATTGTCTTTTTCCACATCTCAAAGAATTACACAGCTTGTACTGCAAAGAACTCTTACCCATATATACATCAGGGCCTCTGAAAAGCACAACTAACTTAAACATGACTTCAAATATCAGCCTTTGAAAGTGCAGAGGTCAACTTTAAGATAACATCACCGTAGGGTTCTTCTTGGTGTACGTCAACAAGGTCATAACTCTTTAAAACCTGTGAAGCAACAAAAAAATTTCCACATAACTATACAGATTTAAGTTTCAATAAGCTAGAAAACAACTTGCAAATTAATATGAGAAGATTACAATAGTTCAGAAGAGCACTCTTTCCGGGGGGAAAAAATAAATAAAAAAAAATTGCTAGACATGTACCATAGGACAAAGGAACAATTTGTTGAATGATTTGATTAAGTACACTTTTTGTCTAGGTAATTTATGGAATGAGATCTCTGCTTCAGAAGTCAAAGCTATTATGACACCAATCACAGTACAAACTCCATCTGCATGTAATCAAGTTACCAAACTTTCCAGAAACCTCCAACTTACATATGGAAGCTAATGATAGAATGAAACTGACAGTCTTCAAGCACTTAAAGACCCTCTATGAATACATGAACGCTTATTAAAGCTATTTTTTCTGCGCTCAATTTTCACAAAGGTGGCATTACAAATACTGAATACTCTCGCATTCACGTTTTAAATTTTCACACTAAAAAGACAAGATGCCCATGCATCATCATCTATTCACATATTGCAGAAAGTTTTTTTTTTTTTTTTTGTTGGGGGGGGGGGGGGGGTTTGGTTTGGAACTCACCAACGTTTCAAAGAACATTCGAGCGGAGATCCTTCTTGTCTTTCCTTTTAAGATCTTGTTCAAGCTCAGATCCTCAGCATCGGCAGGGCTCTCCGCAATCGGGCTAATTGGAGAAAGATTTTTTAAATAACGAGCTACAGCTCTGAAATCAAAGAATATTGACAAATTAGCAATCCAAAAATTATTGTGTAGCATGAACTTTGAAAAGGACAAAGCCGTTGACAAATTAAATACCATGAAAATAAATTATGAGCTATATAATGCTATACTTGGATTTGTTGGTAGACCAGTGCATTTGCTTTATTCCAATTGAATTAGCACACATTATATGTCTAAGATGAATAATCTATTCAAACCACGGAAGAGAAAGAAAGGAAGGCCACTATATATGGGCATATGACTCATAGTTGCACAACTAACTATCTTTTAAAAACACCAAATACTAAACTGGTTATTTTACATGCAAAAAGGCAACAAAATTGTGATTAAAAATAAAATAACAGATCAAAACAGCACGCATCTTAAAAAGGCGCATTCGTTATATGTGAATTAATAACAGTTGCCAGTCAAAATCATTTATTCATCAGACCTACATATTTCTACTATCTATATATGGCAACATAAGCCTTCCAGACATTTGTAGTCGAAGTCTACAAAACTAGATGGTATTGGAATGAATACCTAGTCCTCACAGACAACGAGTTTACACCTTCGCTACCTTGTGAACCTGCAAATAGAATTAGTCAATAAATAAAACTGATCATCTGATATTGACTGAGCATGCACATTTCAGTTTACAAAAGTAACTTACTGGCTGGCGTATTGTCTGCGTCCAGAAAATTAAGCTCCTAAAATGAACAAGTTCAACTAATTAGAGTCTATTATATACAATTCTTTAACTCAACATATTCAGGAGTACCAACAATATGAGTAGGGTGACCAGAAACGAGTTTTCTGCTTATTGCATATATGCAATTAAAAGATGGGAAAAAATGTCATGGTATTGTATGCACCTTCACTACAACATTGGCAAGATCCTTAAAATGTGAAGTTTATAGCACCTTAATGTAGAAAGTGATCAATATCAATATCCTAAATAGCCCCAAGTTAGAAACAATCAGGCATATACACTTTACTTCTAGCAAAAAACTCTGCTCATCTTACAGTTAGTAGAGCCAACCTATTCTCTCAAATTCCTCAAAGCAAAAACAACGAAATAGAGTACTTATGTTAATGTGGACTGTGACCTAGAAAGAAAATGTGCAATGGTTAATTGAGTAAAATACCCAAGCATATTTACAGGATTTGCTGAAAAAGAAGACACGAGAACTTAAGAACTCACTTCTTCATCTGGAAAAGTCATAGGAGTTTCCATATGTGATCCATGACCTCTGGGGGATAAAGCTGAATCAGTGGTTTGAACTGTCCCGGCCATATCATTTGTCGGGGAAACCGATACAGACTTTAATTTTTGAGTTGAGACGGAAGTCATGTCATCATGTCTGAGAGGACTACTATGATCACCTTCAGTAAAAATGGCTTCAGGTATAACAGGGGTAGCAGCAACACTACAAAGATGTTCAATTTCCGCATCTTGAGCACATGCAGTAGCAGGTTGTGTAGCAGCTCTAGGCTCTTCAGCAGTATGGCTAGTTAAAGGAGTTCTAGCAATCTCAGCATCCATATGATCTTCCTCAGGGACAGCCAGATGGGATTTTGCATATACATAATCTCTTTGATAAATTTCTGAGAGATCTTTGCATAGCCCTGCATTATAAAGTATGGACCCATAAATTTTTGGAAGTTCATAGAACTAGAAGGTAACAGGCTCTCCCAATAACGTTAAAATCCACTTACCTGTTACCAAGGAGTGATCAAAAATTTGTTCCTTTCTTTGACTGTTGTTCATTCTCCATGTATCCAAAGCAGAGGAAGGCATAAATCGTCTCTTCCGTAGTAAATCACCTGTCCTATCAAGAGCCTTTTTCATAAACCTACAAATCCATATTACTGAGTAACTATGATGAAAAACAACACAACATATTGCTAAATTAATTAAATAGACATATGAATGAAAAATTAGAGAATCAATAAAACATTTTATAGCATACTTATTAGTCAAAACTGTTGATGTATCAAAGAACTGTTTTCTCTTTCTTCCTCTATTCTGTGGCTGCTGGACTGGTGGACTTGATCGTAGCACCAAGTTGGGAAATTCATGGCCTGAAACAGTAAAAAGAAGAATTAAAATTCAAATGTTGTAATTTTCTAATCCATAGGTAAATGCAACCAAGATAGATATACACCCACCAATAGAAACTTGTATCGCAGGAGCCCCTTGAGAAGTATCTGGAGTTGGCGATCGAGAATGTTGCTGAGATGGTACTGATAGGCCTCCAACATCCAAATCATCAACCATTGGAGGAATATGATCTTTGTCATTCATAGTTTGGTCAAAACTCCTACTTGGTTCAGTTTTATCCCCATGATCTCGAACTACTAGAGGAATTTCTTGATTTAAAGCCTCATTGGCGTCACGAAGAACTTCAATTTCAGGTAAACTTTGAGGACTGTTGGCCTCAGGACCCAAATTGAGCATATCTGTTTGATTTCTTGGACCAGCCTCTTCAGAACCCAAATCTCTAGTAGCTTCAGGATATTGAATATTATGAGGGCTGGAACCATCAGCATGTTGAGCAGCAGGTGATTCTCTTTGATTTCTTGGATCACCAACATTGGTCAATGGAGACTGTGGGACAACACTGAGGGCATAAATGAATAACAGGTTATTCCATTGGCTAATAGCTGAAGAAATATCAGTTAGCAATAGAACTTTCTAAAGTCACAAATGCTTACTCCTCCTCCATTGGTCTCGCCCCTGAATCTGGCAACACCTCTGTGAGTGAGGGGTCCATTATTATATCCTATATTATGGAAAATTCAGTAGATGAAACATTGCAACTCAAAATCTGAAACAACAAACAATTCAGGAAATAATAAGGACGAACCTCATCGAATGTGACTGCTATGTAATAGTCCATGTTACCGGGTATTTGATCTGCACAGTACATAGCATTATAAGCAAAAGTTCAATACTTAAATGTACCACTATTAAAAATAAAGATAAATAAAATATCCATTCCATTTTTGTGACCTGCCAGAGTGATATCTTCCCGACTTTTCAAGTGGATATCCTCAACCCTGGGACAGAAATCCATGGGTCAAGTAAAGCTTTTAGATGTAAAAATAAACTGGAAGAAGCTGAACGAAACCTTACTCATTATCTACACTATCCAAGGTGAGGGCATCAAGATCAAATGTCTCTGGTAATGTAATAGAATAAAACGGTGCCTTCCTTGCATCTTCTGGCAAAGTAAGTTGAATAGAAGCAAATGCCTTGTTGAGACCAGTCAAAACAGCATTACAGTCTTGGACAAGATAATCAACTTTCTTCGAATATATCCTAACAACACCTAAAAGAAGGTGGCCTGACATTCTCAAGGCGATGGGAACTTCAGGTTCCATAATACGTCCTAAAAGAGACATTCCAAGAAAAGGATTCTTCAATCAAACTCAGGACCAGGACCATTATACAGCTTCTGAATCAAATTTTACAAATTATATCAATCCAAGAAATACAAGAATTATGAACGCCAATGCCACATTCCTCATTTTCATTACACTATATACCATCATTATCACAAATGATGTATACGTACAGGCAAAATTAAAAATTCTTATTAAATATACTTTTCAAGTATCTAGAAATGAAAAATGGATTAGGAACAGAAATTATGGAGTCTGATAATTAGGAATTTAGTGTGCTGATGATTTCCTTGCTTTTATTTGTACAAAAATACTTTTTAAACTTCAACCAAGAATAGAAAAACCAAGAAATGTCTACAAAGTGGATACTCAAAAATGCATTGCCACTAGGGAATGCCTTTGTTCAGAAACTTAAAATGAAAATAAAGAAATAAAGGGAAAACCTGCTGACAAACTAACGGCTGGCATAACATTAGGGCAGGGAGTTTGACGCAAAATTCTTTCCTCACCGCCTTAGTTGCGTTTGACCACAGTATTATGCAAATACACACAGTGAATAACAATCAAAATGACTACAGATGACGAAGCAAATTATAAATCATTGCCTTACGTTATCCCAGCCAAAATAGCACATTATTCGGACATGCCCCAAACTCATCACCAGGAGAAAAGGAAAAATAAATCCAAATTGAAAGAGTATTTCAGATAGAAACCGTTCAGCCAAATACAAACTTGGAAATTTTTATTCACAAAGGAACAAATTGACGAAAATGATAACCAATTATCAAGAATCGCATCTCCCATCAAGAAGGATTATGAAAATAGCTAACTTGAAATTAAAAGATAAACTCTAGCAAAAACAAAACTGCCTAAAACCAAATAAAAGATTGAAACTTTATGCATAAAGGAATAAAATTTGAACCGGTACGCCAGAAAGTTGAACAAAGAAACATGCTTTTGAGAAAAAGGAAGTTAATTTCACTTACTGACAGTGGAGGGTATATCAGTCGAAGTATAATGAGACTTCCTGAGCCTGTGTTGCAAATGCGCAGCAATCCACACCGTGGCCAGTGGCCCCTTTCGTGCCAGAAACGTATGCGAATAAAACATGCTTCTCTACTTCGATCACGACAGTCTAAGATACCGAGAAACACAAGGAGAAAGAAAAACCTTGAATGGAAGATTCACAATTATTGACGACTTCCCTGTTGGGCCCCTAAAAGTTAAAAATTCACACATTTTTATATTTCTTCCAGCAATGCAATCGTTAGTCGGAGATGAAACACCACTCCGGAGAGTTTGCATGGCTCAGAGCACTAAAAAAAAAAATCACAGAGAAACATTCATGCACAGCAACACAGAAAAATCAAACATCAGAAATAGCTCACCTTTGATGAAATTTGAGGAGTGGTCCGGGGAAGCGAGGTGACCAGAGCGAGCAAATGAGGAAGAGAGACGCACAAAAGGGATTAATGGCAAGAATGAGGCCGAGGGCAGAACGTGAGGGCTTTGCTAAGAGGTTGAAGGGTCGTAAAAATTAGATTTTTGGCGCGGAAAATTAGAAAGTGGCGCCTGAAGAGTACTGAGGAAGCCGGATGGTCTGGTCACGTGACGCACGTACGTATACATTAGTCATAACTCATAAATATACCACCTTCTTTCTTCCGAAATTTACAAAACTGCCATTTTCTTTGCTGGGCTTAACTTTTAAATTGTGGTTCTAAACTTTTAAAAGCCTGTTTGGCTGTGATTTATAAAAAGTAACTTATTTAATTTATATGATTTTCGATAAGTAATTTATTAGAAGTTAATTGTGTTTGGATTAGAGATAAAAATAGTGACTTATTAAGAGTATAAAAAGTTACTTGTGTTTGGATTAGGAGTAAAAAAAGTAACTTATGAGAGAGAGAGAAAGTCACTTCTTTTGAGAAGTCACTTTTTTTTACTTATCAAAAAAAGCTATTTTTCTTCAAAAGCTCATACTAAACAGTCTCATTACATAAGCTACTTTTCATAAGCTCATTTTCCTCACTACAGGACAAAAAACACTGCCCCACCGTCCCAGCCAAATCAGAAAATTTAGGGATGGAAACAGAAAATCAGATTATTCCAGTGGCGACGAACATTTGGATAGAAGAATTGAATTGAAAATGGATTTCGCAGTCCAAAATTTTTCGTCGTGCAAACAAATAGCATTTCCCACAAAAAATTTTTGAAACTAAAATTTCAACTACATTTGAATTTGGCGAAAGTCTATAATGCCCTTCATTTAACAGACTACAAGGATAAAAAGACAACAAAGGTGAAGGGGATGTCAACTATAGAGGTGGGAAAGAATGAGAACGTTGAAGAATGTGGTTGAGTTAGAGGCAATTTCCAACTACAACTTCATTATAGTGAAGAGGTTTGTTGTTTACCATCATTCGTTTCCTTGGGTGTTTTATTGTTCATTCGATTTTGTGTAGCAAGTTCATCATTGGCTGGGTGGGGTGTATTGGAGGAACCACTGGAGGTGTGACCTCTAGTACTGATACAAAACTCAGCCAGCTAAGCTCTTCCATTGACGGACTACTATATTGAGAATGGGTTAAATCTAGGCTTTGTCACACATGCTAGGTTCACCCATGTGAGCGATTCTAGCCAGATTTAGATGGTAGGTGTGTGAAGACCCCCAACGATCGTCAGAAACCATCCCGTAGTCACTACGAATAGCACAGTAACATAAGCTAATATGAAGTGTAAGTGAGCCCCCTGTGGTGATGGGTACATCATGGTTATTATAACCATAAGTGGCCTACCAATCAGTTGTGATCAAATATATTTATTGACAATTGTTTAGCCTAGACCGTGTGGTGGGTAAGTGATGGGTATGAAAAACCTATGAAACCCACCATCCATTTGAACTTCGAGTGTATCATTTTGAGGTTTGACCATAGGCAGATCGTGGTTATGAACTATGTGAAACTACTTTTTGCTTGATGCATAAATGGTATTTGGCTTGTTACTTTTATTTTCTTGCACCATTTATGTAATGTTATATGTGTGGACATGGGAAACTATATAGGTGTTGGACAGAGAGATCGATTAGTGTGTTTTCAATGTTTTGGCAAGTTGTTTAGCAATGGTCTTGACCATTCAGCAGCTGGTTGTCACCATGTTTGTGGCAATAGCAATGAGTAAGCATACTTGGGAGATCCGATATAGCTCTTTTAGGCTAGATTTTTACCGTAAGAGGGCAAATTTGAGTGCCATGATATATAGTTGTGACACCACATGTAAAGGGGAACGTTTGACCAGCTATGCCATTTGGTCGAGACTATTGGAGGGCTGATACCGACAAGGCACATGTTGGTGGATGAGCAAGTGGCAATGTTCTTGCACATTTTAGGGTACCGCATGAAGAACCGAGTTGCTTAATTTTAGTTTGGACAGTCAAGCGAGACCATTAGCAGGTAGTTCACCATCGTTTTGAACTCCGCCATCAAACTACAATATGAGCTATTCAAGACTGCAGAGCCCATTATAGGTGATTGCACAGACAATTGGTGGAAATGGTTCAATGTTGTGAGTGTGTACTAGTAAACCTATATATTACTTTGCACTTTATTTGTGTTCATATGGCTTGTGTTA
>JBAGKO010000014.1:2646125-2660619 GCA_037177275.1 Acacia concinna
CAAGGTTGAGATCCTGCCTTGCATCCCTTGCAAAGTTGGAACTTAACCTGGCAATTGAGTCAAGGGACCATTTTCCTCGAGGTCAGATACCTCCCTCGAGGTTCTGGATCCTTCCACTCAGCCAGCAAGGTTCTGGCTCAACCTTGCACTCACTGCAAGGTTGAGGCTAAACCTAACTATTGTGGCTAGAGCCCATTACCTCGAGGTTTTCACCAACCCTCAAGGTTTGAGCCTTAACTGGCTAACCTGCAAGGTAAGACAAAAACCTGGCTATTATAAATTGGATGAGTAACCTCGAGGTTCAAGCCTTACCTCGAGGTTCTAGAACTAGCAGAGCTTATGTTTTCTTTTCAAAATATTTATTTTAATTGTACTAAGTGGATATTACTCAAGTATACTTTACTTAAGTAATTTCCCTTTAGTTTTTCATTTTCAAAACATCTTTGAACATAATTAACCTAAGTTTGGTAATCATCAAAACATAGGATCCAACAACATCATGATCATCGAACAATATGATGAAGCACATGCCACCCATCAACTGACGGACGCTGGACCTGTTGCCCAAATTCACACGACTGAAGTTGACGTTGCAAATGAGCAAGTGGTAAATCCACCTGAGGTACCAATTGGGCTGCTGCCACCTGTGCCATATGAGGATGAAGTCACACCCTGGGCATTGGTCATATACACTCCTCCACTAACCCTTCTGTTGTACCGCGCAGGACAATAAAGATGGGACGAATGGTTAGATATGATGCAAATTAAGATGTGCAAGTTACATTTTAGTACACAAGTATTTGTTATATGCGTTAATCTTGTTCCTCTTACGTTTATCATAACTTTCAATTGACATGGAAATGTTAATCAACCAACCATGCGTGGTTATAATACTTTGCTTTTGTCAATTATAGTATACACTGACATGCCCATTACATGTATGTGATGTAAATATGTAATGCCATTTATGGCTGCCCTTTACTCATTATGTAACAGTAGGTATGTGTGGCTTTGTGCATTTTGGCGCAACATAGTTTTGTTTGTACATTTCATAACTTTATGGTGGATGTATGGTGGTCATACGTAGCTTAAGTGTACCTACAGATCATGGCTACCACAACAACTTATTTGTGCATGTTAACCCATTGCTTACTTACGGGTAAGTACGTCTGCATTGTAGTTATGTTATGATTAAGTTATTTACCAAATAGGAACCACACCATGCATTTGTTTCTTCCACCATAACTTTGTCGTGGCTCATGGGTAGTTACAGACAACTTTTTAATACCCATGGATTACGGCAAAGAGAAGGCCTTATTTTTTTGCCTTAACCATTAGTTATCCACGGTCAATGTTCAATACATGGGCACATATTCCATCTAAACAACTACATGTAAGTCCTAGGCAAGCCATGGTTAAGCAACTTTAACTAATTCATAAATGCATGAATTTAGGTGACTCTTCCCCAAATACTACACATCGTATCATACATTAACTGCAATGAATTCAACAAATGCAAATTGGCCACACACATAACTCAAGTCACACATGTCCGGTGACAATCGACCACAATATTTCTACACCCCTAGTCTTCCCTTGTTGAACACAATGCATAAATTCTTAAAGTGATTACAACGTTTTTCACGTATAAGCCCAACTCTGGGATGCACCTTTCGATATAGAAAACACTATTTAAGGCATGCATAAATTACATTCAGATCAAATGAAGGCGGTCTTACATCTATGTAGGCATCCCACACAGCATCGTTGGCGACAACGGAATAAGTTGCATAGTCCCATCTAAACATTGTACCCTCCGAACCGTTCAACATGTCAAACATCATTATCCATTCCTCATTCAATGTCTGCAAGCGATGGAGCATGTCCTTCCGGCCTTTAAATCCACAACCTGGCAACCTTTCTTCCTTTTTCATTTCAAGATCAACCACATAACCAGGCCTCAAGACTAACTCTTGCATTTGTTCCCCTGTTAGTGCCATCTCTACCAGGAGATCACTGAGGATGTGACCGTGATAAGAAGAACATCTGCCTACTATAATGCTTCTTTTTGAACTAAAAGGTCACTTAGAAAATGAAGACAATAATTTTTATATCAAACGTATTGGCTATGGTAAAGGAAACCACTACTTGCGATATCGAATAATTCCATCATACTATACAATACATTTTTATGAGCATTTGAAATGTGATCAAGCTGAACATCGAAAAGCCCACTAGATTGGGAGCAACACACAAACTTGTAACTAACAATGTTTTTTTGTTGTTGTTGGAGTGCTTACTACTTTTTCTTTAAGTAGCAATTGTTGGTGAAGAATTTGACTTCCTCCTTTATGAATATGGATGAGAATGAGACCAAAATAGAATATGAAGACGGAGAGAGTAAAAGCATGTATACGTCAAACCACTCAATTCTAAAATCCTAAATTGAGATAATTGACCTGATTTAGAATATGTTGAGTTTAGGAGCCTGATTTAGGTTTTGATTATGTTTAAACTCTTTAAATGTGATTTTCCCAATTCCTTATCGGACATCACCTTTTATATTAAGGCACGTTTTGGGTGGAACAGAATTGAATGGAATGGAAAAGGAAGGAAGTGGATGGAAACAATTTTTCGTCTGATTTGTTTTGGTGGCACTGGAAAGGAAAATAGTTTCAGAGGAAAATTGTTGTTTGGATAGAAGAAAATAAGATAGGAAAATGTGTATAATAACCAAAATGCCCAAGCCTTTCAATCCCCTTCTTCACCCACAAGTCTGCCCATAGATAGATAATGATGGTAACGCTTAAGGTGGTGTGAGAACAGAATTCTATGAAAAACCTCCCTTCTAGACCCTTGAAATGATTAAGAGGATATTTTCCAGAGAATTTATGAACAAACAAATATCGAGAAGCTCTGCATTGTAAGCAACAATTTTTGGTGTTAATATGTATATACCTTCTCTAATTCTAATTATAAGATTCAACTGACTTTTTTTGGAGGAGTTAAGAAAGTAAAATAAGCTACTTAATCATATTATATGTCGTGTTTAATTATATTCTATATTAGTTCATAAATCAAACAAAATAGTTTGAAAAAATGATTAATTTTAATGTTTTAAAGTAATATAATTAGTATTCTTATTATTCTCCAAAAAAACCAATTAAGTCTTATAATTAGGGTCGGGGGTAGTACTATATTTTTGTCCTTAGGGTGTGTTTGGTTGGAGGGGAGGGGCCTTCCCCTCCTCTCATTTGGTTTACAATTTTGGAGGAGAGGAGACCTCAAATATTCCATCCCTTCTCTCTTACATCCCATTTTTACTTCCCTCCAAATTGGGGGGTTTTGAAGGGGACCCAAAACTTTTGACTATTTCCCTTATGTTTTATGTGACATCTAATAAGACCCATCATTAAAAATATTATCATAACTCAAAATCTTTTCTTATAAAATAAATTTAAAATAAAAATATGTTATTATAAAATTTATTATATTATAAAAAAAATAAAAAATCTTATAATTTTTAAAATATAATTATATTTTAATAAAGATATATTATTTAAACTAAAGATATATTATTATTAAAATATAATTTTATAATTAAAAAATTATTATAATATAAATTTTAAAAATAAATATATTTTAATAAGTAAATAATATTATTATAATTAAAAATATATTATTTAAAAATTACTTAAATTAAAAAAATATGTTATATAAAACTTATTATATTTAAATAAAATATTATTTAAACTAAAAATATATTATTATGATTATTCTTAAAATAATCAAAGAATAATTTTTTTAATTAAACAAATATTTTGAAATAAATTTTAGACATTAATATATTTTAATAAATAAATAATATTATTATAATTTAAAATGTATTATTTAAAAATTAATTTAAATTGAAAACATATTTTAAAAAAGAAGTAGTTATTACAATTATAAAATATTTAATGTAATTTAAACCAATAATATATTATTATGATTAAAAAATATTTTTTATTATAAATAAAAAATACTATTATAATTATTTAAAAAATAATAATATTTTAAAATTAACTAAGAAATTATATTCTTATCGTTGAAAAACATTATTCCATGTTTAAAATATTTTATTATAGTAATAATAAAAATATTTCTATATTAATTAAATCAAGTGTGAATTAATTAGTATATAAATAAAAAATATAAATTAATATGTTAAGGGTAAAATAGTAGATTGTGATCATTATTTATCTTCTCTCCCCTCTGTCTCCCCTCCCTATCAACCAAAGTAATACCATACCCTCCCTCTCCATCCCCTCCCTTCAAACCAAATAGACCCTGAGGAGAGGATAGGAGAGGGATGAAGGAGAATGAGACAAAAAAAGAAGATGAAGAGGGAGAGAGTGCAAAAGGGTATATAAGTCAAATAACTCAATTCTAAAATCCTAAATTGGGATGACTAGTCCTATTTAGAATTTGTTAAGTTTAGGAGCCTTATTTAGGATTTAACTATTTTAAAAGACTTTTGATGGGATTTTCCCTAAGAAAATTATATTTATATTTAATTAAAAATTTATATTGTTAAAAAAGAAAGTAATCATCAAATCTATTGGAAATAGCAAAAAGGGCATCAATTTGGGGCATGCACTTCAAAAATAGTCAATACATTCCAAGTTTTCACATCGCACATGAATTGTTGAATTTTCTTGATGACAACCTATCTCCCAAACAAGTCCAACAATTATTTCAGGATTGTAAATTATTTTAGGGATTTTATACCTCATGTGTTCCATCAAACTAGCTACTTGTCTAAGTTACTTAAGAAGAATAATCCCCTATGGGGAAAACAACAGATAGATGATGTTCAGTGTTTTAAAAGAATCACACAAAATCCTACACCTTTGAAAATTCCAAATCAAGGTGAACGAACTCTCCAAACTAATGCTAATGATGACTTTTGTGGAGCTATTTTACTTGAAGAAGTAAATGGACATATATTACTAGGGACATGCTAGTGGCCAATTCAAAGAACTAGAAAAGCATTACCATACTACTTATAAAGAAATCCTTGCTGTCAAGCAAGGAATTGAGAAGTTCAACTTTTATTTGAGCCCTTGCCACTTTATTGTGACAATAGGCAGCTCATCTTTTCCAAATATGCTTGATCTAAATAAAAATGTTTTGCCAGGTGCTCAGTTACTAAGATGGAAAGATCAGTTCTCTCGTTATAAATTCACAGTACGCCATTTGAAAGGTCACCATAATACCATCGTAGATTTTCTATCCATACCTCAAAAAGCCCTTCCTCCACCAAAAATCCTTTATTCAAGACCACTGTACATTTTTACTATAATTTATTCCACTATGTCTTATACTAGAAAAACTTCTTTTTTTTCCTCTCCAAACACTCCTCCTTTGCATTTTCAAGAAGAGTTCTCAGCCTATGCTAAAGACAATATTCACCCCCTCTTCATTAAAACCTCTCTTCTTCCAAAGCCCTAACATAAACCCCATACACCACCTTATGCTTCATTCAAGGACCTATCCCTGAAGAGTTACTTTGGTATGTCTGGTTGACTATTCTGTATACCAATGACATCGCTCTTGCCCCTTTACATGTATATCATTACCTTTGTGATAAAAAGAATGAAGATTCCTATCTTCATTAACTTCTCCAGTTGCTCCTTTACCCTATTGGAGAGGAACCTTGTCTAAAATTATGAGCGAATATGGTATTTGGAAATTGGGAAAAAACAAACAACAAATATTTTTTGTTATTTTCTTTCTTAACAGGTCTTACTTTCTCAACCATGATGGAGATTCCTATCTTAAAAACAAGGCAAAATATTGGGATTCTCTGTTCAATTAGGTCAGGCAAGATGTTAATGAATTTAAACAAATAGGATATTATGTGGGATTGGTTAACAATTAGAATAAAAAGGGATGCAAGTTGCTTGGACCAATTCCTTTTGAAGGTTATTGTTATGATGACATATATGCTTCATCACCAACTTATTTGGTTTATGATATCTATCGAATTCAAAATCTCTCTCACACACCAGAACCCACAAAACCCTCTTAGATACAAGACTATACAAACCTCACCTTCCAAGACTCATAAGATCCCTACAACGGACATCTCAAATGAGCAAGCTGACTCTCTCCATCCCAGCAGGCTCTTCTCAAACCTATCAATCTTACTATACACAAACTCAAGAAGCTTATCTTATGAAGCCTCCAGACTCCTTCCTTAAAACCTATCATCATGACTCACTTTAATATGTCCATGACCTGCCCTATGATATAGATAATAACAACTTGTCACTTAATGATGATCATGAGCCTATAATAAAAGATTGAGTCACCAAAGCATCAGCAAGAAATGGTGTCGACATCAAAAAAGTGTCGACAATCTTCTAACTACTCACTAAAAGACAAAAATGTCGATAGTCGGCACTACTTTTTGCTTTTGCTCTTTTAAAAGAAGCTATTACTTTTTCAAAAGTTGATTTGTAATAAAGTATCTTTGTGAGTTTATACTATTACTTTCTGAGTCATCATCTGTCCAGTTACTCTAAAAATGATCAATATAGTTTGTCTTTTTCAAGTCTATTTGCCTATATAAGCAATGTTCCTCCTCACTTCTGAATCATCAAAGTTTGTATTCACTTTTATGAATATAAGCATATTTTCCTATATGTCTCTCTTCTAAATTTCTCTCTTTTCTTTTGAAAGCCTTAGCTTTTAGCATTTCCTCTTCATCTCTATAAAGATTCAAGTATGCTCTACACTTACTTCTTTAAGAGGAACCTGTGTATTAAAAAGAATATGATCGTGATCTTGTGAGAGTATTGAGAAACAATCGACTGATAATATTCAATATATGGTTTAACTTGAAGGGATTCGCAATCCTAAAGTGTCCTTGAGTGAAGATAAGATGAAAAGCTTGGACTTACCTGGACTAGAGTCTCTTTCAGGATAAATGTATCTCTGAATCAATTCAGTTCTTTATTTCTTAGTTCATTTGATCTCTGATGGGATAAGTTTTAGTCCCAATGACTTTGTTAGTGTTTGTGTCTAAGATTTTCTAGTATTATTCTTATAAGACACCAAACAGTCATCGAGATCCGGATACATTCACCCTCTACATGGTCTTTCAAATGGTGTACTGTGAATTTATAATGGGAGAACCAATTTTCCCTCGTGTGTCCCATCAAGCCACCTGCCTAAGTTACTTGAGAAGAATCCTCCCCATTGTAGGAAAATAGCAAGCCTTATTATTTTGCACTTGACTTCAAATAAGGCTTCCTTATAATGATCATAAGCCTTGTGGATTCTCAAGGTCACTTTCGATCTGCCTTTGCATCAAATGAAGTATTAAATTGGCACACTCAGAATGCTGTTCAATTTATTCCCAATTAAGTGAAATAATATATTGACAATTCCTATAATTTATCAATGGTAGCTCTTCCATTTGTTAATGATAGCTTTTCATCTGTTAATTGAGACATTTCTCACATTATTTATCTTACTCGAGACTTACATATATTCTTCTATGTATCTATTAATAATCAATTAATCAATCATAAATGGTTCAAACTTCAAAGAAAAATGAGTCGGATGGGGTCCATCAATTAAAAAATACATTTTCTTCTTGAGAAATTCTTGTATGAACTTAGTTTACCACATCATTTGTGTTCTGACCAATTAAAACACAATAATTTAGCTGATGATTTGACACCTCCTAAATGTTAATTGACATATTAATAAAATTAAAAGATTTCACAAGATTCACCTTTTTATTATTTATGAAATCTTAATCAATGTATCCATTTATTTTGAGAAAAATAATAATATGAAAATCACAAATAGCTAATTAGGATTAATGTTTACTAAGATGTTGTGTTTTAATTTATTAGACCACAAATAACGTGGCGAACCGGGTTCACACAAGAATTCCTCTTTTCTTCCTTATTATTTCCTAATTTCATTTATTTGTATTTGTTCATAATAGATGGATTAGGTAGTTATTAAAAATGGTTTGATTATTTATTAAATTTTATTTACTTCCCTTGTGATTTATCATTCATATTGTGGACATAAGGTCTCCCATCGATATTACATAACTTATAGGCTTAATGCGGAAGTTTTTACTAAGGGGCGATTTTGCATTGGCCGTTTATCTTCATTAATTTTGACTGTTAGTTGATTAAATATTCTGATATGACAATCCACATGTCATCCACATCATTTTTGTTAATATGCAAATTTGCCTTGAAAGTCCATCGGTCATCAAATTCTTTTTTTTTAAAAAAAAGTTAAATTTAAAATTTTTGGGACAAATTTGTATCTTAATAAAAATAATATAATAAAATGTGGACTGTCAACTCAATATTTTTAGTAAACTAAGGATCAAAATTAACAGAGATAAAGGTCAAGACAAAATTGCCCCATTTTTAAAACTTCTGTAACAAAATTGCCCTTCAAAAACTTCTAGGGCAAAATTACCTTTCAACGAAAACTTTTGGGGCAATTTTGCCCTTTAACCCTAATTTATAATTAAGGACATTATTTGAGTTAGAAGTAGTGAGGTCATACTATTTCCTAACATTTTCTAATTCCTTTTGTTATTATTTTTTCATGTTTAATTGATTAAACCATCATATATAAAAATGATTTAATCCTTGCTTCAATTGAAGGTGTATAAAAGGTTGCATTCTTCATCCAAGAGAGAGTTGAATAATGAGCGAATGATTATCCTATTAACGAAAGCATAATTATAAAATTTACAAAATTTCATTCACCTTTAATGTTTATGAATGATAGTAATTACATCCTTTTATAACCCATCAAACTTTCAAACAAGAAAATCATAGTTTTTCAAATTCATCACATATTTTTCAAGAAGTTTATGTGATGTTATTAATTGGGATATTAATACGCCAATAGCTCAAATTTCAAATTTTGAATTATAATTAGACATTTACTAATGATAATGACTCGTATTTCAAATCATAATATTAATAGTTAATTTAGTATTTTGAATATAAGTAGTCTAAATTATACTACAAATTCTGAAAAGGTGAATTTGTTGACTTTGAGCTGTATTAGAAGGTTGCATTTAAAAATAAATAAAAGAAGAGGGTTGCCATTTTTCGATTGTGAGTTTGTGACCAACCCATGTAGCTGTCTCTCACGGAAGGAAATAAATATTCGTTACATGCTTAATTCTTTGTACTTGACTCAAACCGGGTGATAGGATTGAGGCTTCTTTTATTCGGATGAGTCAACTCTAGAGATACATTGATGTCTACCCACTTGAGAACCTTGAAATATTGGCCAAAGGACAATACTAGCAAAATTTGTAGCCACCCTTGGAAAGATTATATGTTACATTTGATGACTTTTTTCCAAGAACATGATCTACTAGGACCTATTTGCTCATTTTCATTCTTTCAAGTTTTCTCTCGATCATCTTAACAAGAGGAGTCATAATATTTTCTCTCCAATTTTCATTTTTGTTCCCCATTTTCTCTCCTCCCAGCTTTTCTTCTCATTCCAAGAGAAGCTAAAACTTTTGGTTCATCCCTTTACAACAATACATGTAAAAATGACTGTCAAATGCTGCATGAAACTGCATATCAGAAGCTCAGACAATGTGACAAATTGTTGCAGACTACAAAACTTTCAGGTCAGTGAAGGGGTAAAGTTCAAGCCAAATAGATTAACTATAAATACACTCATAACTCAACAAGACCTGCCATATTGATATTACACAACACAAACAAAAAGAGGCAACATAAAATTACAAGTAATTAGTGAGGTCCCAAAAACCTGAACTACAGAATTTTTTCCAATAGAAGCATTCAACTCCCCTATTCTTTGTTTGTTTGTTCTTTTTTTTTTTAATTTCAGAGGAACTGAGTACCTGAAAAGGATGGGGTTTAAGCTAGACAAAGAATAGAATTGATTTATGGCTTCTATTTCGTCAAAGTCTGTACTGATTCCAACTACATGTTAAGTCAAGCAAGCTTCCAAGTTCTTGCTTCTGACTCTTCATGCCTTGTTCACGCGAATTCGTTGCCCTTCTAACAACTGCGGTAAAAAAGTTTTTAGACATCTTAGTATCCTTGTCACAGTCAGCATGTAACTCAGAAGGCAAACTAACCATTCATAGTAGTTCCCTTCATACACAAAGTGTACAATCAACATTCCATTGAACAGCCAAACCTAATGTTGATCTAAGAAGGTAAGAAGAAAAATGTATCATGTCGGATATGGAGAAGAGAATTGAAAAGGGGGAGGTCACATCTAAGGACCCCAAATGTTTACGGGACATCCTGAAATTGTTGCTTCTTCACGAATGTTGCTTTGGAAAGCATGATAACTGTTACCTAAACACACTATTAGTAGTAACTTCCTTCAAACCTACCGTTGAACCTCATGTTAATAACTTTAGTTTATGAAAATGGTTAAGATTTTTAAGTTCTTTAATCAAACTATTTTCCATTTGGGCCCTCAGATATAATTTTCCCACTGAACAATGTGAGGAATAGAGTCAAAATCATGCAGAAACAGTTGTGTTCAGCGCCTGTCTAAGCCAAAATCACAAGTTTTGTTTAATCTCACATAGTCAAAAGTACCCTTACCAATGCCAGCAGTATGTAAGGATACTTTCTTCCAAGTTCTAAACGTATCTGATTCAAAACTACCAAAGCGAGCTTGTAAATATTTTCCAGCACCATAAGCAAGAACAGGAGAATGACTTCATTCTGTGATTATAATATAGGGTTTCATTTTTTCAACTTATGAAGATTTGCATGCTTGCAAATGAACAACTTACAGAATTGTTGAAAGATGAGATTGCAGTTTCCACATCCTCAGCTGAAGAAAATGAGACAAAACCAAAACCAGTGGATTTTGAGGTGCCGGGAACACGTGAAACCTTGGCACTAAGAACATTTCCTTTTGAAGAGAAGAAGTCTTTAAGTACACCTGTTGTTACTGCTTTTGCAAGATTTCCTACATATACTTTGTGGGGACTATCGACGAATTCAGAGTCCTCTGCCTGGAGAATAGATGTATCCACTGTTGCCAAAGGTTTTTCTGTTATATTAACTTTGATTTCTCGCCCTCCAATCTCCTATTGCCAAAACATGAAGTACATGAGTCCTCAAATGTTAGGTGATTGATCATTAGGAATTGCTTGATCTAATATTATAAAAGCCATCAATATAGAATGTTAATTACAGTGCCATTTAGCTTCTCAATTACTGCATTTGCATCCTCGACTGTCTTCATTGTAACAAATGCAAAGCGACGGCTCCTTCCGGAGTATTTGTCATACATGACCTATAAATCAGATCATTGTAAAGTAATATATAAATAGCATGTTAATAATACAGATTCTATGCAACTTGGCAAGGATACAAATAATTCATCTATTGTGAAGTTATAAATAAATACCCCATATTCATGGAACTTATTATATCTATATCAGCACTTATAAGATTAATGGTCCAGCCTTATATTATCACACAGACATGAAGTCGCAAACAAGTTTGATAATAAAGGAGGAGAGTTATCAACCTTAAACGAGGGGAAAACTGTAGAGAAAACCATGGGTTATTGCATTTAGGTTTACAGTCATATGCTAATCACACTTCTGACCAAAAAATAAGGCCTCGTTTGATTGAACTACAAAAAAGAGAAATCGTGTCTATTGGACAAAGGAAATATGTAATGTCGACCATACTCATATTACCATTAGTCAAAAGTCGATGCCATTTAACAGCATTTTTATCAAAAGGATACAGAGGCAATTTCCATCTACAAAATCATTTATTTCATTCTATTTTTCTTTCTATTTCCCTACATTTTACACATTAGATGATCCTTGGAAAGTACAACGCTATTAGTGATGCTTCACAGACTCGAAGTATTAGAACACCGCCATGTAGAGTTGTATGTTATTTGTTCATAAGTGAAAGACCACTCTTCTTAGAAGTCACAAGTGGCATGCCCTTTTTATCCTGCAATTCTTGAACAGCTTCTGGTGTGATTTATAAAAGGTGCCACAAGGCATGACTGACTCAATAAGGAAGTAGAACGATGCAGTGTACAAGAAGAACAAGTCAACAGAGAGCTAACAGGAAGAAACCACTTTTTAGCTGTTTTCTAATAATGCTTGTAAAATTGTACCCCGTGTCATTTTTCCAGATCCTAATATCATTTCTCATAATGCTTAATAACAGTGAACACGCCTCATGCTTCAAAAACCACTGTTCATAAAATGGGAAGTCAGATGTATGACCAAAAACTCACGCAGTCAAAATCCAGCGAAATCGTCATATTTATAATGTGATAATTACCAAGGAAGGAGAAACAGGATGTACTCAGGTTTCAGAAAATTTCCTCTTTATGGCTTTTGAAAACATGAAATAGCCAGCCGCCTGAGTTTGAAACAAATGTCATTTTTATCTACGAAATCAATTAACTAGTTCTATGTCACGTTAAACTCCATTTCATTTTAATAGATGCCTGAACTTCTACACTAATAGCGGCACACTATTTACAGTTCATACCCACATCAGTCTTCAATTCAACCAATATTCAATTTAAACACCACCATTTTCCAAACCCATTTAAACAGCCAAAAACCCACATTCTCCTCATTAAACCAAACTGCAAGTTACAATGCAGCGGCAAAATCGGAAGTGCAAAGACAAGAAAGTTAAGAAATTCAACCACCTCCGCTCTCTCAACAGCACCAAGCTCTTCAACAATCCGGGTAAGCTCATTGTTGTCGACATTGCGGGGAATGTTCCCAATATAGAGCTTCCTCGCGGCCTCCGATTTCGGGTCCGGTGAAGTGACCACAGTTTCTTCTGCAACGGCAAAGGGTCTCCGGTAGTGTTTGTGTGTTGTAACTGCCAGAGAAGGCGTCGATTTCACAAAGGGTTGTGAATAGGCGGATTTCAGAAGATGATTAGAGAATCTTGAAGAAGTTGAAATGGATTTTGTAGTGTGATTGGAAAGAAGATGGGGTGGTGAGAAAAGGGAAGAAGATAAAGCCATCGCTTTGGTTGAAGAGTGGAAACGGATGATGTAGAGGAGAGAGGCTTTTTTTTTTTTTTGGCCTGAAGAGAGAGGCTTTTAAAGCAACAGAACTACAGAAGACAATTGGGGGTGGGTTTATCTCGTTATCTATTTCGTGGGAGGTACCATGGAGTGGGCACTAGGATTACAAATTTGACATATTTTGTAATTTTTATCTTTATCATCATTTCACAGTAAAAAAATAATCTACTCAAAACAAAAAAAAATTGTCAGTGCTGAATAAGATTTTATAGCTACGATGACCATTTTACACTACCAAATTGTTAAACTATCAACACTTAGAAGCGTCAACACAAAAAATAAAACTATCAACAAGATTAAAAGTCAATAAGAAAGACATAAATATATATATATATATGTATATTTTATTTAAAAATAAAATGTTATTTATTATGACTTTTTTTTCAATAAATTTATTTACAAACAACAAAACATGTTTTATATGTGCAACTAGTTTTTTTAAAATTCAAAATCAATTTATTGTTTATGTGAGCTGTTAAACTAACTCAAACATAGGTTAGAGTCGAAAGCAAGGAGGCTCTCTCTCTCTTCTTGTGCTCTGTCTCTAGCTCACTCCTTTTTATGATTCCCTTGCTTCATGCTATTTACCTTTGATCCCTTCTACTTGGGCTTCTTTCTCTACCTCTCCATACTCTTCATCTTCCTCATGGCCACCCTCCCATATTGCAAAAGAGAGACTATATAGTGTACAAGAATAATCTTAATGTCTTGCGTATATTCATATATGAGGTACCATATAAATACAGGGAAATTGAAGTGTAGTCATAATTGCAAATCAAATAATCAAACCTAATTATGTACAGAATATTTTCTAATATTCCTAATACTCCCCCTCAAGTTGGAGCATAGATGTTAATCATGCTCAGCTTGTTACATAAATATTCAACCTAGGTCGCACTTAGAGCTTTTATAAGAAGATCACCCAACTGATCACTAGATCGCACATGCCTCGTAAAAATGAAGTTTTCTTTAATCTTATCTCTGTGAAATGGCAATCGATCTCGATATGCTCTGTTCGTTCATGAAATACAGATTTTGAAGCTATATGTAGAGCCGCTTTATTATCACACCACAACTTCGCAAGTAATGAAGTCGTTATACCAACCTTCTTCGTAAGTTGGAAGAGCCATACAATTTTTTATACAGATTGAGACATAGCTCTATATTATGCTTGTGCACTAGATTTTGAAACCACATCTTGCTTCTTGCTCTTCTAGGAAACTAAAATTTCCTCCAACAAATACGCAGTATCCAGTGGTCGATATCCTTGTTGATTTAGAACCTGCATAATTTGCATCACAAAAACATTCAACCTTGGTGTGTCCATGATTCATGTAAAGCACACCACGACCTGGAGATCCTT
>JBAGKO010000014.1:2660719-2679264 GCA_037177275.1 Acacia concinna
TTTTTGATCTTAAAATTTGTATTTCATTAATTTGTACTTTGTTAAACATAGATAATGTCCGGCATTTTAACTTAGTACTAATAATATTTATATTTTAACTTAAGCATTGCTGCTTGCATCTATGAAAAAGACATTAATTTTTTAAAAAAAAAAGAAGAAGAAAAGTTAAACGGGCCCGAAGCCCGCGAGCCGGCCAGAGCCCAACCTTAATTGGGCCGGGCCTATTTTTTGGAGATAGTTTAGGCCGTGACGGGCCGGCCCATTTTCCCCACTATAATGTTAATAGTACCTGATCCAATGACACAGGTGGGATAACTATTGGTTATAAATATAGAGGATGGGTTGGCATAAGATGCATATGAAGAACATAAATGATGGTTACCTATCATGTGGTTAGTAGCATCATAATCTATGATCCATTTTATGGAAAAGGTAGCAAGACAAGAGTTGTTACCTGCAACAAGTGCACCAGATGAACTAGATTACTCCAAAGTGTGTAAGACTAGATTGATTAAGGGACTCAGGAGTCTGAGCAATATGAGCTGAACGACCATGCTGTTGATTACACTGATTCTTATTCTGCAATCAACGATCGTTACATTTGATGTGGCCGAGTTCCTTATAGTAGTTACAGATTATATCACTAGAATTTGTAGTAAAGGAACCTTATGTTGGTTTAGGACTATAATAGTTATGGTTGTCAAATTGACCACTACTTGCTAGGGCATTGGCATTAGAAGTAATCAATGATGAGTTCAAACTATCAGCACGAATCACATGTGAAAAGACATTGTCAAAAGAAGGTAACTCAAAACTCAATAAAATTTGAAACCAAACTGTCTCATATGAGGGATCAAGAGCCTCAAGAAAACAAATTATGGCTTGAGTTTCCATATTATTAGTCTGATTATGAAGATATGCATTAGGAGGCATGAGTACTTTCATCTTCTCATACAAACGCTTAAAATCATAATAGAAATATTTCAAAGGATTGTCCTTTGTTCATCTCGATAAATTCCTTTACAAACTTCATGAGTACGAGTAACATTCCCCTTGCCAGCAAACATAAATTCCAAAGAAGACATTATCTCCTTAACAATATTATAGTGACTAACCGAAGTTAAAACACGAGGTTCAATAGAGTTCTAAATTTGAAAGAAGATTCGAGCATAAGCTCATTTCCATTTTTGGCCAGTTTCATCTTCACCAGAAGGTGGATCTTTAGTAAGATGAACTTCTTTCTCAATAACCAGCAAATAAATCCAAACAATCTTATTCCAATCATGATAATTGGTCCAATTCAACTTAGAATCTGTAATTTTGGCAGACATAGAAAAATTATCAGAACCAACAATGGTCTTAAATTCAGCCTAGCAAAAATAACAAGTGACAAGAGTAGTTAAACAAAACCCTAACAGTACAAATGTACCCAAATTGAGGGAATAACTTCCAAACACATAATTTATAAAAAGTAGGACCCAAAATAGAAACTCAGAGTTTGGTCACAAAAATACCAGGAATGAACCGAGTTCACCAAGAGAAGCAAAACGTGCTAAGAGGTGTTGGAAAACTTGTCAGAAATAGGGCTCACGCGCTGGCGTGTGAAGGTGACGGCATAAAAAAGGGTGGCGCGTGTACTTTCACGCAATGTTGAAATGAAGCACCTCTGGTGGGGTTGGACCAATCTTGACATTAGGAGTGTGTAGGGGTGGTGTGTGTAGTAATTGGAGTAGCAGACAGGACAGGATTTGAGATGAAACTTCTATCCTCTTTTGCTATTCCGATGAACAAAAAAAACTAGAAAGGAGCAGATATGAATCAAAAGAAAGGAAAAATTGTTAGCTCTGGTACCGTGTACGAGAATAATCTTAATGTCTTGTGTATATTCACGTATGAGGTACTGTATAAAAACAAAGAGATTGACGCATAATCATAATTACAAATCAAATATAATCAAATCTAATTATGTACAGAATATTTCTTAATTATATTTCGTAATATTCCTAATATATAGCAAGCCCCAGATTAGAGGACCTAGTTTTAGCAAGTCTCAAACTGGGGGGTAAGACACACAAATAGACTAGGATCTAGTTATTATTTGAAGCATAAAGATGAAAACAAGGTTTCAAGCAAAGATATTGTATATATAGCAAGTCCCAAACTAACAATAGATACACACACAAAAGACTAACTAGTAGGGTCTATTTATTATATGAAGTATAATAGAACTTACTTGTTTGATGATGGGCATAATGTTGCCAGGCAGCTTGTCAAAAGCTTTATCCATCAATCTTCTCCTTAATCCCTTAGATTCAACTGTATGTCCGTCTTTAAAATACAGGAAAACATACATGAAATCTCAAATTGGGAAGGAAACGGAGAAGAAACAAGGCAAGCCATCAATGAAAAAACAAGAAAGGAAGGGAATGTCATGTACTGATGAATGTGGATGCAGCCATGACCTTGAAATGATCAGTTGCAAGACGAATTTCTTCACCCTTGCTTCCATAGTCGTGCCTCAGTATAGGTTTGACTTCAACCCTTATTTAGTTAAAACTATGGAAGTAAATTAGGAGGAAGATAAACAAAGGCTCTCATCTCCGTGTTGCTTTTTTTAGCCAGGTATGTCCCCATTGCCATGTCCTTGTTTATGTTTGAATATCTAGCTTAATAACAAAGTTTACTAGTTTTGTTTTTGTATATAATTTTATATTTTAATAATCGAAATAATATCAAGCCAAAGAAAAAAAATTCAACAATAACTAGAATTAAACTAAACATTATGAGGCTTACATTATGAAGCTCTTTAGTCTTTGTTAACTAAGCATGACTCCCTTTGGATCCAATGTATTTGTAGCAAATATAGATGTGGTGATGAAAAATTTCCAATAATCATAAAGAAATGGAATCATAAATGGCCGGGATATTAATGCATTTGTCATTGTTTGGGACTTGTTTCATAAAGCAACCGAGAGTATAATTATAAATGGCCAGGATATTAATGCATGGTGGGAACTATGGTTCAAGCTTGATCAACCAATTTTCTATTATGTCAACAAGAACCACTATATTTTAAATTATGCCAGAGTATTAGATTTTGTCGGTAGCTCTGGTGCTTGGGACATGAGTAAATGGAGCTTTCTCCTCCTAAGCTGGATAGTGAATCTTATTGTAGAAATGCCTCCCCCTCTACTACTCACTCAACAACTAATTCTTTGATGTGGAGAGCCTCTCATGATGGTACTTTTAGCATTAAATCCGTTTACAATTTATTGAGAGAAGGCAGTAATCATGATCCTGATCTACCTTGGAAGAATATTTGGCGTTGGCCGATTCGGAAAGAGCAAAATACTTCATGTGTTAGTTGTTTCATGAGAGTCTTCCAACAAATTCCCTTAGGGTGAGTCGTTGGTTAAGTGATCAAAATGAGTGCCCCTTTGAGTGCCAATGTGGATAATCAATCCTTCATTTACTGAGAGACCGTTAGATTACAAATTTCTTGTGGCCCTCTATTGTAACTCTTTATATCATAGTATTTTCTTTAGTGGTAATTTGTAGCTATGGCTATTATAGAATAACCACCACAATGTAGGCTCAGCCTCCTTTCGCAAATGGCCATGGAAAAAAATCTTTAAGCTAGTTTGTTGGATTATTTGGAAGAACAAATGTAGTCAAGCCTTTAAAAGTAGAAGCATTAATCTCATATCTTTAATTCACCAATGTAAATATTTGTTATTGGAAGACGTGGAGAATAGAAGATTATGCCATTAGGTATAAAATCTCCCAAGTAAACTTCAAGATAGATGGTGCCTGCAGACTGAAGGATTCATTTTGATTGATGTTGATGGTTTGGTTAAGTCACAGTGGAGAGCAACGGCTGGAGGATTGATGCGCAACCACAGAGAACAATGGATGGGTGGTTTTTTTTTTTACAGAATTTAGGGACCTGCTCATCAACTATGGAAGAAATTCTAGCGATAAAAGCATGTAAAGAGATGGGCCATAAAACCAACAGTCTCTAGGCCATGTGATATGGTTAGTGCCCTATGTGGCACCCAATTTGAGTTCAATCTCGACTGCATGTAATCAAAAAGAGAGAGAGAGATGGGCCACAATAAAATCCAACTCTGACTCAACAGAAGCTATTCACACCTTAATATTTGATGGGGGAAGTTACCACCCTCTACAATATGAAATTGATGACGCTAGACATCTTATTTTCTCCCATTATGACATTCAAATTATTCATACCCATAGAGAGGCCATACGTTGCGCTGGCTTTTTTACTAACATGGCTCATAAGACAAACATAGAGCTGAGTATTATAAACAGTCCTTCAACTTCGTATTTGGATCTAATGTTGGCACTAAGATTACATCTTTTGCTTTATTTTTAGGTTATCCCACTTATAGACACCATTTTGTAAATTCAAGTATATCATTTGCCAATTGATATTTTAAATAAAAAAAACCCAAACAAATTGGCAAGAGAAAAAACACTACATATAATTGACCAAAAAATTTAAACAAAATTAATTTCATGCAGTTAGTGCGTGCTCGAGCCTATAACTTCCATTTTTTTAAAAAAAAAAATTAAACATAGAGCTAAACGGGTCCGGTAGATCTACCGTTATATAAGTAATACCCATCGGCTTCTAGGTTTTCCTCCTCTGTAGTGGAAGGCAAGGTTTTAGCAGCAGAAGGAGGAAGAAAACAATGGCGCCGAAGACTGCCAGGATCACCAGAAATCCTGAATTGATTAGGGGAATCGGAAAGTATTCGAGGTCGAAGATGTACCACAAGAGAGGTTTGTGGGCCATCAAGGCTAAAAACGGCGGCGTTTTCCCTTGTCACGATGCGAAACCTCAGCCAGAAGCTCCTGCCGAGAAGCCTCCTAAGTTCTACCCTGCCGATGACGTCAAAAAGCTCCTTGTCAATAAGCACAAGCCGAATCCTACTAAACTTAGGTGCCTATCGCTGTTCAACTCTTAATTTTTCTTTTGATGTGTATTGCTGTGTTTTGGTATGGAGGCTAAACTGGTACCTAGATGTCCATTGCTGTTCAAGTCTTAGTTTTCCTTTCGATGTGTATTGCTGTTTTTTTGGCATGGAGGCTAAACTCGGACTTAGGTGCCCATCGCTGTTCAACTCTTAAATTTCCTTTCGATATGTATTGCTTTTTTTGGTATGGAGGCTAAACTGGTTTTGTCCATAGTATTTTGTTTTTTCTTTTGTTCTGATTTTGTAAAGTCGATTTATTACCTATGCTGGAGCACTTTTAATTTATGAGCTGTTTGATTGGATCATGTGATCATGTAGAGCGTAGTTGGGCAATGTCAACTAGAATTTAATTTTGGATCTGAAGTAAATCGTAGTTGGAGACGATCCTTCTTTGTAGCAGATTGTAAATTCTGGTGAATTAATTTTGTATTTGCTGTTTGTCTTTAGGGCCAGCATTACTCCAGGGACAGTATTGATACTGCTTGCTGGGAGATTCATGGGAAAGAGAGTAGTGTTTCTAAAGCAGCTTCCTTCTGGATTGCTTCTTGTTACCGGTAAGTAATGTGTTTCTTTCAGTTTAACGATTTTGTTAGTGGATGATATTTCACATGTTCTGATCACAAATTGGTTCAATTCTGTCTGTTATGTCCTTCCTTTTTTTCATGGCACATTATTTTAGCAAGGCTGCTAATAATTTTCATTTGCTTAAGCTGTTTATGTTTCAAACTCAGACTGAATGCTGCCTTCTTGGCATGTTCCGTTGTGAAAATGCTGTTGTTTGTGAATATGTGTTATAGTGTTGTAGCAGTGATATTTCTAATTACTTAAGTTAATTATTCCTGTTTGGTTTTTATGTTTGCGATGTCTTCAAAGTCAGCTCCTCTGTTTTTCTCATGTGACTTCCTTGACATTTCAGGTCCATTCAAGATAAATGGAGTTCCTTTGAGGCGTGTAAGCCAATCTTATGTTATCGGAACATCCACGAAGGTAGATATCTCTGGACTTAACTTGGAAAAGTACGGTGACAAGTACTTTGCCAAGAAGGCCGAGAAGAAGAAGCAGAAGAAGGGAGAAGGAGAGTTCTTTGAGGCAGAGAAGGAGGTCTGTTCACAATTTTGTAATTCTTCTCTCTGTGATTTCAATTGTTTATGTGTTTCTTTTTCACCATTGTAGGAGAAGAATGTGATCCCACAAGAGAAAAAAGATGACCAGAAAGTAGTGGACGCAGCATTGATAAAAGCCATAGAGAGCATTCCAGACTTGAAGGCTTATTTGGGTTCAAGATTTTCGCTCAAGGCGGGCATGAAGCCTCATGAACTGGTCTTCTAAGCAAGAGTCTTGCACTCTTATTTTTGTTGAGTTAGGTCCAAGTAGCTTTACCCTTCGGCCATATGATGTTTTATGCTAGTCAATGGATTTATTTTCTTCAATTTTGCTCCTTTGAAATGATTGATTTTATTATAAACTTGTTATATACTTGGTTGGTATGAATATCACAATAATTTTCAAATTAGTGTTTTGACCAACTTCTGGTTGGCGTTCTAAATTAATTATTTTTCCCCCATTAAAGATAAACTATTCTGAACGAAGTTCGCACTTCTATAATAGAAGCAACGCAGTAACCATTAAAATACGAGTGGTTGCTTCATTCGCGGTGTCTTGTTATTTTGGAAATAGTGTTAGTGTATAGAATCCGCGTAGAAATGAGGGTAGAATCGATAAATTATTCTAGATCGAATGAAATAATTATTTCTGAATTTGGTGGACTGCCACATTTTTTACCAAAAAAAGTAATTATTTCTAATATTGAAGTAAATAAACATTCTTTCCAATTTATATTTGTGACGAGTGTATCAGTGAAGGGGTCAAACGCGGGAGCGGGTTAATTGTGGTCCAGTTGATTTGTTATGGGAGGCATCCTAACTTGAAACCTTGTCTTTGGATCAAGGGGTGAATTTAAACCTTTTTTAAAATTTTTTATATATAAAAAAAGAAGGGATGAATGATTAATATATTTTAGAATTAGAATCAAGGAAATGAGGAAAAGATATTTATTTAAAATGATCATAAAAATTTTAATTATTCATGAGGACCAAATAAGAAAGTATGATATTAAAAATATTAAAATACCCCTAACAAAATTTGCATATTTCCTCCTACATTATTTCCCACATTCTGTTTTTAAAACTAATACACAATTTTAAATTTCACAAATTAAACAAAAAATTTCTCAATTTTCATTTTTCACAACTTTCAAAAATTACCCATTCTTCCTTTTTTTTCACAATCATAATTTTTATAAACCAAGAAATTTTATATATTTGTTTTTATTTTAGAAAAAAAATTATATGGGTTACAAATTTATTTAATGTTTATAAAATTCAAAATATAAATAATCCATTATATCCTAAAAATATGAAATGAGTTTGGCTTTTATTTTTATAAAAAGTGCTTAATTGATTATATATTAATTATATGAACATGTAATAAAATAGATACAATTCTATCACATTCCAATGATGTGAGTTTTGAGTTTTAGTTATTTTTAATTATAAATATAAGAGATAATATAGGAGGTTTTATTAGGGCAATTTAGTCATTTTAGATTTATATTATGATGTTTGGTCCTTCTAAGTAATTATAGTTTTTATTGTCATTTACAATAAATATTATTTTCTTTGGGCCCTTTATTTTAATTTTTCCATATATTAATATATTTTTCAATTTGAAAATGAATTATTATATGATTCCATTGGCGTCTGGAAATGATTCTTTTAAGGAAAATCTCAATAAAATATTTTTTGAAATTCAAAATCTCAAAAAGGCCACCCTAATTTTCAAATTCTCAAGCCAACGGCAATGAAGTATAGCAGATTGTGAAAAATGATATTTATTGAGATTTTGGGTTGAACAAGATATTTTATTGAGATTTTTTTAATTTAACTTTGAAAAATGACTTTTGATTATAGTGATTTTTATTTCAATTCTTTCAATTAACCATATTAAAATCCTGATTTTTTTTTATGGCAGAAATGATGTGGTAGACATGCTCACTAGGTTGAACTACTAACCGTTTTAACAAAATTAAATCTTGAGGAAGCATAATTTCTAAAATATAAGCAATATGTGTGGATTTTCCTTGAACTTAGAGAAATTAGAAATGCATATTGCTTATATGTTGAAATATAAGCAATATGTAAATATTGTTATAAATAATGTGAATATGTGATATGTGAACATTGATAGCTAGTTAACTACATACTTATAGGATTCCATCTCATGCTGATTGACATTATACCCTATAACTCTCAAATTAAAGGGTTTTTAGTATGTGTTTTTTTTATAATATATCTTCTTTATGACTTTGACTATTATAATTATAAGACCCAATTGATTTTCTTTTTGAGAAATTAAAGAAAGTAAATAGATTACTTAATCATATGAATCTAATGTATCATTATATTATATATAAATTTATAAGTTAGATAATATAGTTTGAAGAAAAATATTGAATTTTAAATACTTTAAAGTAATTTTATTAGCTTTCTTAAGATTATTCAAAAAAAGTTAATTGGATATTATATTTAAGACTAGATATAGCAATTTTTTATGTTAGTTTTTTTTGGGTCAAACTTTCTGTTAGTTTTCAATGTTTGAAAGCATATAAGTAAATAATATGCACAAAACATTGGTATGAAAAAACTCATGCTTTCTCTTTCAACTTATTTTTTTGTTCTACTCTCCAGCTTTCTCACTTCTATAAGTTATAACACATGTAACTTTATAATTTATTATATTTATCTAAGCATGATCATAACCCAAACAGTGTAATAATAAACCAAAGTATAATCTATTTGAGCATATAATCTAACTTGACGATAATTTAAATAACAATACGTCACTTCAATTACAGAACCCTCTAATTTGGCTGTATAACCATTTATACAATACAAACGAAATGAATTAAAAAACAGTTCATACTTATAAGAATTAGATTAAAGTATCAGTCTTAGCAGGCAACCTCTTAAAGAAATTACTTGGAACAGGAGGCATCTTGCTCCTAAACCTTGGATGTCTCAAGCAATGCAAACCAGAAACCAAAGCCACAACCCTAAAAGGAGTGGCATACAAAACCAGTGCAGCTCCAAGGCTAAAAACAACAAAGAGACTAGTTGCTCTTGGATCCCTCCAACTTAAAAGAGATTGAAACCTCTCACCTTGTGTGGCTATATCTCCAACCACAGTTTGAATCCTCCCAGCAACACTTCTAAGCCTATCATACCTCATTCTCACCACATCAAGTGACCTAGAAGTTGGGAAAGTATCAAACTCTTCATCAAGTTCATCTGGATTCACAGATTCTGCCCATGAGATCTTTGTGTCCATGTGAGGTGGGTGTCTTGGCCTGAACCTATAGTTCCAGAGACCAATCAAGCACATGTACAAAAACAGAGTTGGGAGGATCAATTCTGGGTACCATATCAGTATCAGAAACAGGATGTGAACTAGGATTGTTGTTATAGGGTTCTTCCAATGGCAAACATCACTGAACCATCTTCCCATTGAGATCATACCAGAGAATAGTGACATTATCCTGAAGAAATTAGCTTTGCTTCTTCTCATACTCCACATGTGAGAATCAACATCAAGCATGTACTCTACCACTTCCTTTCTCAGAGATGGTTCGGCTCGGCCTAGTCTCGTTGCAACTATGTTCATTGCTTGGTATCTTAAGTTCTCTATTTGGTTCACTGTGAAAGGGTGTAAGTAATGCATCTTGGGAAGCAAAGGGTGGCCATAGATGTGAATCATGCTTGCAAGTGAGAGTGTAGTGAACCTTACTGCTAGTTGAAGCTCTCCCATTTTTTTGACTCCATGTGGGTGAAGAACAAGAAGAGGGTATGAATGAGTGTAGATTCTATGAGCTTCTAGAGTTGAAAGCCGAATTCTGACTTTCCCGATTCGCGAATCTCGCCCTCCTTTTTCATTGTTTCCACCTAAATGGCAATTGTCAAAAACACCAAGTGTGATCACAGTGCAAGGATCATAGACCTCCCAAGTGTATTGTTCATTCCATTTTGGACTAAATGTGTCAAGGATTGTTCTTGTTCTGATCCATTTCTGGCCATATTTTGCAACACAGTATGAATCTGTGCTTCCACGTCCATCTTTCATCTTCATTGGTAAAAGCCCTTGTGCTCCTAAAATTCCAACTTCAAGTATCCCAATTGGCTGCTTCCATAGCTGTCTTGAAGTTGGTCTTTGATCACTAATATACATAGTGGATTCATCAAGCACATGGTATCCACCTTCAAGACAAACTCTTAAGTGAATCCTACTTGCAAACTTCAGCTCCATTCTTCTATCACCTTCTAGAGCTCCAAAACCAAACTTTTCCAGATTAAACCAGCGAGAATGAACCGGTCTGTGGTCTAGTCTCTTCTCAAACATGGTCAATGGCAAGGCAATCTTCCCAAGAACCTCATCTTTCGAAGGATGAACGCGATCCTCCACAGTGATCATCAATTGCTCCTCAAATGGTTCAGCTACCACAAAAACCAAATCTTCATTCCAAAGTGGTGTGGTTGTTCTGGTTGGACATATCTTTGTTTTTAGCACTTGGCTTCCCACCTGAGCTTTGACAAAAACTTCCGGTAGGCGATTTCTGTCACCGGGTATCACATCTTGAGCTTCAATAACATTGACCCTCAGATACCATAGTTTTGGTGACACATAAACCTTTGATCTAATGTTAAAAACACCTTCTCCTGATACAGAAGCTGCATCAGAATGCCAAGCTTCTGGAAATGCTTCATCAGCTTGAGTTCCCATCCACACAGCAAGCATGATTTCGCCTCTTACTTTCCCTTCACCTCGCCAACCTTCTAGCCTATACCACTGAGGAGCTAATGGACTGTCGGGTGGAACTCTGGTTGGGACCTCATTGAGATCAAAAGCAACTCTTCCTAGATAATCATCTCTGCCCACCATGTCTTTATCTTTCACAAATACCTCAAGAACAGATGATTGTATTCGGTCTTTAGAGAAAGCAAAGACTTGGTTCCATTCTGGGTTCATCTTCTTCTCAAAGTGCCTTGTTCTTCCCTTATAGTTCCCAAGCTTCACTTCCACATAAGGATCACAGCTTCCAGTGATGGCTCCAGCAGGAAGATCTTTCCCCTTCACGACTCGAACATAGAGATAAAACATCTGCTCAACAAGATCATATGCACTTGTGTGTCTCTCCCCTCCACCACCTCCAACACCACTCATCCACCCTCTTCCTCCATTGTTATTAGGCCACCTCTCTCCCAGTTGTGGGCTGGTGTCCTTCAGATTGTAGTCTTCATCTTCACGGCCAGAAACCTTGACCTGAGGATGAGGATGAGCATGAACATGGTGCATTGTTGGTTGATTACGAGGTTGTCGTTTCATGATTGAAATCCGAGGTTGCATGATGAATATCTCCAAGACTTAATGTTCTGTTGGCAAGGTATGTGTTTTCTGGGGCTTGAATAATGAGGCAACTGTAATGTTTGGTTGGATTGGAATGGAAAGGAATGAATGGTCTTGATTCGAAATCGGAATCTGGTTTTACTCAGCGGGTTTTGTAAAAATTAACTTGTTGATCTTTCACTATGCCTAGGAATAAGATCATGATGAGTATATATAATCTTCACTACCAGCTTCATGTGATCAAGCACTTGCTGCTAAGATGGCTAAATACCTACAAGTAACCAGAAATTTGATTCCCAAGTAAGGAAGATCTACTTATGAAGGCAAAAGATAAAAAAGAAACACCATTTTATAACTCTCTCTGTTTCTCTCTCTCTCTGAACTTCTTGAACACTATAGAAGAGCCTGCTTAACAATACTAAGATTTTGGTTAAGCAAAGAATCATTTGATGAGCCAGCTACATGAACTTTTTACTGATTGAGTAATGATCTTAAGGTGGAAAACAAAGTTAAAAACGTGGAAAAACTTCAGATCGATCTTACGTAAAGATGGGTCATTCTGTGTTTGCCTTAAAAAGTTGTGGTAATTAAGTAATTAGTTATCTGATTAAACTAAACAAGACATTGGAAACTTGGTTGGTTGTAATTGTCAGAATTCATGTCAGTTTTTTTTTTTATAAATATTTAGAGGTTTCTTTGTACAGACAAAATGTACCTTTAGATTTTAATAGAATGAGAAAGCAAAGCATAATGATTCTCAACTTTTTGTTAATGTAATGACAGTAAAGTTAAAGAAAGAAAATGAGATTGAAAGAAAGAAAGAAATTAAATATTAAATAAAAAATAATAACTAATATGTGTGTGTGTCTAGATGACGATTATAAAAATACATATTTAATATTTTATGTTACCAAATCGGAATCTCTTTTTTGTTCTGAATTAAAGCAAATGCTGGGGTATTGCATGTGTTAGTTTTAGGATGATTTCTTTCTTCTTAGTTCAGCAAAGCTAAAGTGCAGAAAAAGTGAGCAGACAGAGCTTGAAAGGCAGACTTGAAGCTGCAAGAAAAGCCAAGGTCGACCTCAAGGGTTTTTTTTAAAAAAAAAAAAAACTTTTTTTGTTGTTTTTGTTGTTATAATATAATGATGTGCTTTAGAGAAAAGAATTAAGTATATATAAAGTTTACTATTTAACAAGGTTTTACAGATTCACGTGATTTCCTCTTTTCTTTTTTTGGGGCCAAGTTTTGGGTGTAGAGAAAACTAAATTTTTTTCCACTTATAATTTTTTTTTACTTATAGGAGTTTCTGGAAGAAAAAAAAAATCTTTTACTTTTTAGGAGTTGATAGACATTTTGGTCATTGTAATTAAATTGATTATATTTAATTTGAACTCTATAATTTTATATTTGTTGTTTCTTTTGATTAACCCTAAGTTGAAAAAAATGAAATTTTAATATGAAAGATAAATATCAGAGGTGAGAAATGATTACCAAATTTAATTAATATTATATATTGATGCTGATGAAGAAAACATATAAGGTGTGGGTGCTGAATTTTCAGCCCAAAAAAGGAATATTTGTATGGGCTTGTTTGGGAAGGTCTTATTATACTCAAATAAGATCTTATGCGCAAAGTACGAGAAAAACCCTCTCACATACTTACCTCTTACTCCGTAAATAAGATCTTATTATCTCAAATAAATCATTTCCAAACAAGCCCAGTTCATGACATGGAAAATTACTTATTACACTGAAAGATTATACCCAAATCACATCTTATTGTAAGAACTTAGAAGAACATATGTATGGAGTAGATTAATTCTAATATTAATAGATAAAAATGTTTATTTTAATAAGCCTGCACACACTAGCTCTTTCAATCGCCAACTTCACTTCATGATTTCACCTGCAACAAACAACACATATTTGGCGTTAAAATTTTGCAGTTTAACTTCTCAAAAAAGGTTTTTTCCCCCATTATGATGATGTTTAAGCATATTTTTGAAATGGTGTTTACTTTGACCCTCTTTTTTTTTTTCCAAATTTTTCCCAAGACCCATTTTTTGGGGAGATAAGAAAATGTCGTCTTAGCAAGTATAGTAGTTTTGAGCTGAAAAACACATGGGGATCTCATATTAATAGTAAAATTCGCCCAACAGAAAGACCATGTCTATTGAATAAAAAATTAAAAGGATTACATCGCGAAACTTTAGGAAATTAGTTCAGTGACTTGATAATTTACTCTAAATAGCATATCTTCTTTGTTAAATTGGGATTAAATTCCTCAAAAATATAGTGGGAGTGAAATCCTGAAATGCTGAGAGAGAAAAACATTTAATTTCAAGCAAAGGCACATCTGAATGTTTTTCTAAAGTGACCATCTGAATGTCTGAAAAAACAGTGCTGAACTCCTTTAAAAAACCAAATAAAAGTGGAGAAGTTCTAGAGTGAAAGTATGTATGACGTTATCCCTGAAAACATTTCAAAAACTACACACTCATTTTATCACCCTATAAAAAAAGAATTGGGAAAATCCACTAAGAAAAATAATATCTGAAAACTCCTATAACTTGTTACAACAGTAGAATGACTTACAGGTATAGGATATATATGTTTAATGGGTGGAGAGAGAGAGGGAAGGGGGGAGAGAGAGAGATCACATGGTTCAAAGTTAGCATCACACTTCACCGGAAGCTGCAAAGCCATGCCGTGATCTATTCCGGTAATAGGAGGGCCATTGGTGAGTAAGCATAAGCATGGCTGTCCAAGAGCTCTAACTGCATTGCAGCAAGCTTCACCTGGTGGAAAGGGACTAAGAGGAACAACTGCTGCCCTACAAGGCAAGAGCTGCACAAGTGCAGAAAAAAAGGTCCTTGTGCAAGGAATAGGAGTAGGACTGCTTTGCCCTCCTGAAACCAGACCTGTCATTATGATCAACAAAACCACTAACAACGGCACAACTTGAATCCCTCCTGACCTAAACACCTCCTTCATCTTTGTTTTTGCCTTTTCTTTTTGTTACTACTCAAAGTCACTGAACAAGCTTTTGCATTTATATGCAAATATGTGACTCATGTCATTCAGCATGCTTGTCCTAACACTCTGTCATGCTGGTCATGCCTGTAGAGACCTTAAACTGTGGTTTCAGTCAAACCATCAACACAATACAATTGGTGCTGTATAACAAACAGTTAGAAGATTCAAACTACATGAATCCTACCATATGTGAAGTGGATTGTGATGACATAAAGGGGAGAGTGATGTATTATTTTCTCTCTATTTGTGTATGCAAATCGTGCATTTAATAGTTAATAGGAAAAAAATTCATATCCAAGTAAAGCTACTTCATTACATCATTCTTCTTTTTCCCCAGCACAAAAGAATCACATTATCAGCTCTACGCAATATATATATATATATATTCCTTACATATTTCTTTCTATTTCATGATGACTTGGCCTAGAAGAAAGTAAAAGTTAAAAGGAAAAATTCGTGAGCGCAGACATTGTGGTATCATTAAAGAAATGGAGATCCTTGAAAATGCGTCTAATTCATTGAAATTCAATTGGAAGTTTCACAGTTCCTTTTTCTTGAGACTGAAAAATAAAGCAACAATTTCTAACTTTCTAGCTTCAACAATTGAAGGCTAACTATCAACAGAACAATGCATGGAACTTCTTATTCCAATTTTTGGTCACAAAGGCCTTCAGTTCTTTCCTTTGAGATTGATTACTGCAAGCTCTTGTTCAACATATTCTCCTGCATAGGTAGGAGGATATTGGCTTGCAAGTGTTGATTCTGCGAAATGTCCCAATGGCTTCAGAACTGCATCTGAAGCTATGTGTGCAAACAACTACACAAGGGAGGCAAAAATCACAAGTTAATACAAAACCTTGTGAAAAGTCAAGTTCATTCAACTCTTACATGATAAAAGATTATTATTATTTTGTCCTCACTCACCGTTGAAGATACTCTCCATAGGCTACGCTTTTCATCTTGTGCTCGTTTAATAGCTTCTAACGTTCTATTTGTGGCAACTACCTCGTGCATACCAGCTACACAGTGCCCTGCAGTTAACCATTCTATCTGCATTCGAAATAAAATATATTGTAAAACATGAGATCATATGAATAATGTCAATAATATATTACACTTGTCTAGGAGAGCTGTCAAATCATTCCAAGCCATGAGACTGAAATCACATCATATTTAGATATCAGCTTGAGATTCCAGAACTCTATTGTCAATCAATTAATAACTAACACTACCTGTTACTTAAATGATACAGATAACATGAGAGAATGAAAATAAAGAGCTCCTATATATTAGAACTGATTCTTTTTAGATGGAATGTAAGAAAATTCAGGCGTCTCAATACCTGCTTCCCTGTCTGAATAAGAAGACACCCAATTGGAACCTTCACTTCAACTTTCTGTCCATTTCTTAACCAGATGTTCAAACCAGGAAATCTACTTCTACCATGAATTGTTAGGAAGTTCAGGTCGTAGTGGTATCCAGCAAACACAGTGTCCAGCTGGCCATATTTTTGAAGGTCACTCCCCGTTGGGGCTAACAGATGTGGGCCCTGGTGTTTGACAGAATAAGACAAAATGGATAGAAACCTCAAGCCAGAGTTAATTACAAAGGGGAACATGAAAGCAAGAAAAAATTATTGAAGCTGAAACTCATTTTACAGGAAATTAATACTGCACAGCGCTACGGATGAGCAGTTAATAATAGCAATACGTGATAATGTCACAAAAGTCATTCTCACTAGTTACCCACTGAAAAGAATATGCATGTACATCACTACATCCCCAAGTAAATTCCGTTAAATGATCGAGGTATAGCCCATTCTGTAGCTGTATTTTCAAAACAGATTTCTATCTGAAAGGGTCACCCCTTTCAATTTATTTTACAATGTCAAGTTTGCATAATTAACAGTAAGCCTGATGTATCAAAGAGCATACGTTTTGTTTTTCAATAGGAGTACCTGCAGGACAATTATGCCCAAAAATAAACCCTCCAGTTCTTGAGGAAACAGAAACCCATAAGTTTTAATCTTATGCATGATCAGTATGCTCAGATCATTAAAGGGTACAAAATAAAGCATGAAACCCATATCATGGTTCCGCTACATTATAACTGCTACACCACACAAACTGAGAACTTTTACTGCAACATTGAGAAAAGAATAAATTGCAAATGTGCAAATGACATTGATAAAAAAGAAGTGGGTGTCAAATTTGTAATCAATATATTGTAAAAGCAGTTGCATGACAGACAATCAACACTTCTATGTTATTGGCTCAGGATCTATCTCCAAATGTTTGTCTGTGATCTCACAAGTTAGTGTTCACTTCTTGTTTATGAAAACATCCTCACACAGCTTTTATTTTCGGCATTGTTTCTAGCTTCATATAAATAATAGCATTTGTTATTGTTTACTGACAACATAATTAGCCCCCTAACAGCTATTATGGGCACAGGGAAATAGATGGATGAAATTCCAGTTTATTGATAAATGCTTGCACCTGCTTCATAAGAGAAGTGAATGCATCCTTTGGTAGCCCAAAGCCAACAGCTGCCATCTCAGCAACCACCTAAGTACGAAATGGACTGTCACTGAAATAACACAAGAATAAAATGAAGGAAATAAGTAAAAAACCACACGAACACTCACTTCTATGGCTGAAATCATCTTGTATCCCCAGGAATCCATGGTTTCTTTCCACCCAGGAAAACCCTCAGGTATAACCGGCTCTGAATTGAGTTCCTGAACAATTAAGATAGTATTAGGAATAATTAATGCTGATGGCTGAAGAGGGGAAAGAGATGAGAGACCTGAAAACGAGTGTTTGAAGGTCGAGAACCAATTCTCCAAAAGTATCGCCACTTGAGATCAGCTCCAACAGGAGTATGAGGTTGGTGCTCTTTTGGCATTGCTTTTACTTTCTCTTGCATTTCTTCATCAACCAAGCTTCTTGGAACTTCGACCCTTTCTGGTGTAACCCCAACCTATGTCGACCATTTTTTATTAATAAGTCTTACAGAGTCCTTTGGTCATTAATGCCACCAAATTACACAAAATTTCTCTTTACATAACAGGAATTTCTAGCTAAATTTCTCCACATACAATATATGAAATTGATTTATCATTTGCGCTTGAACTACATTAACTGCAAGCCACTGATGATCTCTAAATCCTTTATAGTAATCAAAATAAGTAATGACATCGCAAACTAACAATGCATCAGAATCATCATTACCGAATGAACAAGTAACATAGAAGGATGCCCAAATGCAGAACGATCTCGACTCAAAGGAGTTTTAACAACTCACTCAAACACTTATTCTTTTCAAGAGTAAACCAAGTGCATATCATGCATAACAACATTTTCACAAATGAAGCAAAAAAGTATAAAAAGCTTACAAATCGACGGTGAATCCTGATTTAATCATTTAATTCAGAGCAAAACAATACGGCAGAATTATTAACACGGTGCATCCTGATTTTACCTGATAATGCAATTGAGGCCTCTCCTGGCGGCTCTTGAACTCCTGAGGGCTCTCGAAGTACTTCTCCATCATATCAATGAAGCGATCGTTGTCTTGGATGGAGCATCTGGGATCCTTGATGAGAAGAGCTCCGGTCTCCGTCAGACTCCGACTGACTTCATAGCAAAGCGCAACGAGGTCAGCACTGAGGTCGCCGGAGAGGGCCAAGTAGGGGGAGAGATCTACGACGGGAAGTTCCATCATGGTGGAAGAGAAGAAGCGAAAATATCTGCAGCCTTCGTTAGGAGGATTCGTTGATGGCGGGAGTTGAGGGATTCGATCTTATTTCAATAACTAAATTGGAATGTTGGACTCCTCGTAAGACGTAACGCACTTAAGCGTGGTTTACCTATCGCAAATCAATGGGCTTTTGCGTAAAAACCACCCCGTACTTGCCACATTTAAGGGAAAATTATAATTAAGGCCCAAAATAAGAAGTTTTCTGTATATGGGCATTAAATTATTAAAAATAAAAATATTCTGTGGAGCCCATCCTTCAATGGAAACAAAAGTGAGTGTGGAAAAGATTG
>JBAGKO010000014.1:2679364-2699322 GCA_037177275.1 Acacia concinna
TTTAATTTTTATAACACTGAATATGTTATTTTTTTGCAGACGAAGTTCTCCGTCAGGCAGGAGAGGCGTCGGTACGCGCTGCTGAAGATGGGAACGGGGTGGAGGAACAGGAGGAATCGTGTATACGAGTCTGCAGATAAGGATGGGACGAAGCCCCTGGACGAGCTGATCACTGCCGTTCCTGACGGCGTTGACCCCCACGAGTGGGCCAGAGTGAGTAGTGGTTTCTTGTAACCGCTACAAAACGGTTTGCAACACACGATTTAGTATTGGTTTTTTGCCGCTACAAATCACACATTTTAACGCTACAAATGTGTGTTTTTTTTGTAGTAAAGCAAAAATATACTACTATATGACAAATTGAGGTCTTCTCATAAAAAAAGGGATCTTTGAATATAAAAAATATAGACATATGAGCCTTAAAGAATTGATAGTGATAGGATGAAAAGGGCCCAAGCTCCTTGAACTAAGTTGATCTTTATGAGAAATTTGATACTTTCTCATATCTTAAATATATAGGAGCTATATAACTAATTTTAAAGATAAATAAAATTACCAAATTTAGTTATAACATCTTTAGATTTTAATTGGTGCTAACAAATAAACACAAAGTTTTTGAGTTTGAGTGAATGTATGATATATTTTAGAGACATATATAAATGTATCCACTTTTCTCTACTAAATAATCTTTTTTCACACACAATTCAAATAACTCGGAAGAAAATATAAATAATTAGTTTCTTATTTTAAATAAAAGAGTTATTAATTTTCTTAATGTTATATGACCCAAACATCGGTGCTTAAAATATGTAATTTTTAATTTAAACTTGTATTCTCCTCCAATGTAAGGTATTTCATATAAAAATATTCATTTATCAAATAATGCATTGTGAATTAAAAAAAACTTAAGGCAAAAATATACTAACATATGCCAAATTGAGATCTTCTCATATATTTCTGGGTTAGTGATGATGGTCTAGTCTCACCATTTGGGTTTTCTGACGGCCTCATGAGGTGATCGTGTTCTAAGTTAGTTGTTTTGAATTTCAAACTCTTTATTTGAGTCATTCTGATATTTTGGACTTTTTCTGAGTCATTACGAAATTTGAGTTGTTCAGAAATTTTGGACTCTTTCTTTGAGTTGTTCTGATTATGTTTTTTTGGTGTTTGGTCGTTTGTGAAGACATTGTTCATCGTTGCTTTAGTCTCTTGTAGTGAACGAAAAATCAGACCGGATCGGCCCCTTACAATGCTACAGGGACATTGTTCATCATTCTGATTATGTTTTCAAAAGCTACGAGGGTGCTGCCCCCTACAACCCCCGCAAGGGGCGCTGTCCCTTGACCCCGCCCACTAACCAACTAGCAGGACTGCTGTAGCTAACTCTGCATAGCATGTTACACTACTTAAGCCTAATAATTCACATAAAATAGTGATTTATCAGCCTGTCGCTTGGGTATTTAGTAATAACATCTAAAATATAATATTTTAATATGCCTGGTTCAACCCCTGGTCCGACCCGGTTCAACCCTTTGAACCTTGAACCCATACCGTGACTGGTTCTTTGGCCGGTCCGATTTTTTGTACCTTGTAATTCACAACACGAGTTTCGTAATTCACAACACCAAGTACTACGTATTTACAACTTACAGTGTAAATACGTAGTACCTGGTGTTATTAATTTAGATACATGTGTTGTAAATTATGAAACTGGTGTTGTGAAAAATTCAATGGCATTTTCGTAATTACCCAAAAATACAAACAGACTGATTTGGGATTTTCAAATTTCGCTGTACTACATTGTCTTTTCCCTATTTCACTTGTCTTTTTTTGGAATTTTACATTAAATTATTAAAAATAAAAATATTCTGTGGAGCCCATCCTTCAATGGAAACAAAAGTGAGTGTGGAAAAGATTGAAATGGGGCAAAAATATAAAGGGAAAATTGCATAGATCCCAAATAAAGGATCTTACATTAAAAAAATCTCATAAAATCGTATAATTGTAATAAAGTTCTTATTAACAATTCTATGAGCTACAACGATGTTGTTATTAACAACCTCATGAGCTGCATTAACAACTCTACAGGACTTTATTGCAAATGCGCGATTTCACGTGACCTCTTTAATATAAAGTCTCTTATTAAGGACCTCATTGAAATTTTCTCAAAAACAAATGATTTTTCTCATTCAGTAATCACATATAGGAAAATGTAGAGAATTTTCGTAGCAAAAAAAATGTATATAACAAAAAAAAGTTTTAAATTTTTTTGCGCGGAATTTTTTTTAATTCAATGTATGTGATAAATTTGTTTTATCTTATGACACTTCAATTAACTATATGAAACCCGTAAGTAAGAAGAATTAGTTTTGGTGCCCGTTGAATGGTTCAGAAAATTATTTATTTCATAGATATTTTAACCATTACGCAGTTTTTTTAATTTTAAAAATAAGTGTCTTGATCTGCTATATAATTTAAAAAATTAAATGTATCCATCTATAAATAATTGCTCATTTTGGTTCTTATCCATAATTTTTCAAGTACAGAAGAATCTGATCTCACTTTTTTTCCACTTTGCGTATACAATTTGAAGAGTGTGTATACCGTACACTCACGGAACTGTTAACGTGTTAAATAAAGTAATTTGACATTACTTGTAGAGATTTAAACATGTTAAGTGATTGAAGATTCAATTATCCATTAAAAAAGTGATGGTATATCGAATAATGATCAATTAAGATTTTAGATATTTCCGATATTTAGCTATTATTAGGGAATATCTAGTTTTAATTTTTATCGTTATCGTTTATTATTAGTTGTTTTCAATTTTATGTTTCTAAAATGTTTTGTTAACCTTAGAATTATGAGCAAGGGATATAACATGGAGATGAATAAATGTTCGGTTTAAGAAATAAAAGTTTGAATTATATGAAATGAAAACAAAATCTTAAGGATTAACTACTAATTTTTTTAAATAAAAAAGTTTTAAAAGCCTTCCATATTTAGGGTCAGCATTGTAAAAAAAAACCGGACTGGACCGGCCGATCCGACTGGGAACCAGCCCATGGTCCAATCCAGTCACCTATATAACTGTTGATCAGTTCGACCTGGTCAATGGCTAGTCAAACCGGCCGGTCCGATTTTATAAAAAAAAATACTTCTCATTTATTTATGAAACTGAGCGAGAATTCACTGGAACAAAACATTTTTTTTAAAGTATCTCTCCCTTTTTCAAAAGGGGCGTTGCCCCTTACAACCCCCGCAAGAGGCGCTTTCCCTTGACCCCGCCCGCTAACTGGCTAGCAGGACCACCGTAGCTAACTCTGCGTCGCGTGTTACGCTACTTAAATCTAATAATTCACATAAAATGGTGATTTATCAGCATGTCACTTGAGTATTTAGTAATAACATCTAAATTATAATATTTTAATATGTCCGGTTTAATGGCCAGTTCAACCCCTCGTCCGACCCAGTTGAACCCTTTGAACCCTAAACTCATACCGTGACCGATTCTTTAGCCGATCCGGTTTTTTGTACCTTGAGGATCAGTTTGAGATGAGCGTTTGAGGGAGTAGGAGAGCGGTGACGGTGAAAAAAGAAAAAAGAAAAAGAACAAGAAGGTATAAGCTACTTATGGTGTTTGGCAAGAGTTGATAAAAACAAACAACTTATTTAAATAAGTAGTTTGAAAAAATAAGTTGGAAAAACTAACTTATAAAAGAGTCACTTATTCTATCTTTAATAAGTTACTTTGTTTTACTCTAAATCCAAATACAAGTCACTCTTCTATCCTAATAAGTTACTTTTTCTATAAACAATCCAAACATAAGTCATTTTTTGTAAGTCACTTCTTATAAACTACTTCAAAAACTAAGTCATTTATTCCACCGCTCATCTAAGCAGTCTCTTAGCCGAACTAACTTAAGCCTAACTTATTTAACAAATATTTTAGGTCCAAACTAAACTAAGTTAAACCGCATACTTGAGGGTAGGGATCTATCTAATTTCTACCATATTTGTAAACTTCCAAGTCATCTGCAACATGGCCTATTGTCATAACATAAAAATTTGCTCTATAATTGCACAAAGCCTCCTTGAATTTTGGTTTAGTTGCACTTAATTTCTCTTAATTTTAAAGGTTTAAATCTAAGATCCTAATATTTGATATTTTGATTAGCAAGTATCCCGTAATTAAAATCACTGTTAAAACTAACTATTTATGCCACATCATAATTTTTGCACTTTTTTATCCCATGACATGTCATTTATAAAGAACACTTGGCATTTGACATGTAATTTTAATATATTCTTTTAATTTGATTTTAAAGAAGGTCAAGCCAATTTTATCTCCTCCTCCCTTCTCCTCACATTCGCCTGTTGTTCGCAATTGTAACGTGCACTATAATTGCAGCAATTGGTGCTTTCCCCATGTCTAAGAAGTTACATCTCCAGGTGCTAAAATTTTTTAAGAAAACAAATCAGTTTTGCTTATTGTGTGAGATCTTAATTTTCCATTTTGCAAGATTAAAACGAAATTGTAATCATATTGTAATTTCTAGAATGAGCATTGTATGAGACATCATGCCGAGAATGGGAAGAAACTAGCCCTCGACGATCAAAGGCCTCAAAATCTTAAGAAACAACTTGTTGAAGCAGATTGTGAACCCTCGTGTTTGCTCCCAACATTCCTTCATTTGGGAAGTTGAAGTAGATTGTCCTCCTAGAAATGTAAATTCCATGAAAAAAAAACATCAGAGGAAGTGAGGCCAGAAAGGAAATGGGCATGATCCCAATCACTAAAAATTAGGGATCAGGAGTGAGGGGAAGAGGAAAAGCGTGAAGGCAAAGCAACTACACATTAGGAACAGATGACTTGGGATCAGATCGAAGGTGATTGGCAAGAGATATGGAGACTAGGGATTTTTAAGATACAATATAAATGGCCAAACCTTTTTTAAATCAAATATAAAATATTGAAAATTACAAGAGCCAAGTGTTGGTTATAAATAACATGTCATGGGATTAAAAAAATTGCAAAAATTGTGATGTGGCATAAACAGTTAGTTTTAACGGTGATTTAACTGCAAGGTGCTTAATAATCAAAACATCAAATATTAATGTCCTAGATTTAAACTTTTAAATGTGAGGGAGGTTCTTCACAACTAGGCCAAAGTTCATGGAGGTTTTGTGTACTTTAGCCAAATTTTAATTATATGAAATGAAAACAAATCTTAAGCATTAACAACTATTTTTTAAAAAAATAAAAAAGCTTTATAGCGTTACCTATTTAGCCGAACTAACTTAAGACTGACATATTTAACAAACAGTTTAGGCCCAAACAAAACTAAGTTGAAGCGTATAGTTTTGGGCAGGGATCTGGCTTATTTCTGCCATATTTATAAACTAACAAGTCTCTATTATAAACTCAACAATCTTCCAATGAAAACTAAGTCATCTGCAACATTGCCAATTGTCAAAACATAAAAACAACATTGGCATTGTTTTACTTTATTTGCCAGTCTGTTAAAGGGTGTGCTTGTTGCTTGTGATTTTTATAGTTGGAACTTCCTCTCATATTAAGCACGCTCCATTTCTTGTACAAGTATATATAACACATTCCAATAGGCCAGAAATAAATCACAAAGCCAAACAACAACACGATCAAATTCTTATGGCACTCAAACACCTTCCCATTCTTGCCTTTCTCTTCTCCTCCTTCTTAGGTAATAATATTAATGTCCAATTCAGAAATTCTCTAATAGATTACTCTTGAAATTTTTTTATAATAATTTAATGACTTCTTGATGGGTTCTTTTTTATTTTTTTCTACAGGATCAGAAGCAGCAGTTTTCACTCTGCAAAATAAATGTAGGGAGACAATATGGCCTGCAATCCTAACAGGTGCAGGGAAACCTCAACTAAAGAATGGTGGGCTTCAGTTAAGACCCAACCAAACTATAGACATCGTAGCTCCAAAAGGGTGGTCTGGCCGGTTTTGGGGCCGGCGCCACTGCTCCTTTGATGCCTCCGGCAATGGAATGTGCATCACCGGAGACTGTGGAGGTAAGCTCAAATGCAATGGAGCCGGAGGTGTGCCACCTGTCACACTTGCAGAATTCACACTAGACAGTCCCCTGGACTTCTATGATCTTAGCCTAGTCGATGGTTATAACATGCCAGTATCAATTTTCCCGTCTGGGGGATCCGGGGCATGTAAGGCTATAACATGCCTTAAAAATTTGAATTTAAGATGCCCAAAAGGATTGGAGCTGAAGAACAAAGGAAGAGTTGTTGGGTGCAAGAGTGCATGTTTGGCTTTTAACAAGCCAGAATATTGCTGTTCTGAACAATTCAATAGCCCTAGCAAATGCAAGCCATCAAATTATTCAAAGGCCTTTAAGGCAGCTTGTCCTTCGGCTTATAGTTATGCTTATGATGATGCAACCAGCACTTTCACTTGCCAAGGAGCTAATTACTTAATCAGGTTCTGTTAAAGGAAGGAATTAAGAGAAAACATGATCAACTTAATCCATCAAACAGAGGGTTAAATTCAAGACATTACCTCACACGTCTAAAGACTATAGACATTATAATTTGTGTGTGCTGTGTGCATACCTATTATTTCATTATGTATGTGTATGCAATAGATTTGGAGTGTAGATGTTCAGGCAAAATGCTGGATTATATTCCATTGGAGAGTATTAACATGCTTGTATGACTATTAATTATTAGTTCACTCCATCTCAACTATTTGTAGAGTGGGATTCCTTGAAGATTCTAACCATTGAATCTTGAGTGAATGAATAAATACCATAGGTGAATAATAACATACACTGGAACATGCTCTTGAATTCATACATATATTAACATGCTTACATTTCTGCCTGAAATACTGGACAAGCGATTCATAAGAAATAGACAAACTAATACCAAAAAGGTATTATGCATATCTTAATCAAAATTATGCAATAAGGTAATACTATTTCCATAATACTGTAAGATATTATTAAAAAAACGAAAGAATAATGTCCTATTCCATGCTCAGGAAGCAGCTCTAACCAATAATCATGGGCAAAAAGCTTGGTGAATAGAATAATCAATTTCATCAAACCATCGCAGGTTGAGTTCTGTCGCATGCCAACCAACCCAACCAAGAGAATTTGAATCTTTAGAGGAAAATATTACTTCAACAATCTCCTGAAAAGTGAAGAAAGGGCCAAATAATATTAGAGGCAATGTAGTTCATCAAAAAAATATTAATGGCAACATAGATAGTAATAAAAGGAACCCAAAAAATAAAAGCAAGGCAGAAGGAGGAGAACCCTCATATCAAGATAAAAGTATTGGTCCTCACAGCTCCGGTTCAACGGGAGTTCTAAGAAAAACTGCAACAACTGGACCTCTTTTTAGGTTCTGGGCCCTTTTGATACTCAGGGTCATCTGAGGGGACACAAATTTCTGTCCCTTCAAGATTCACCTTCTCCAATTTTGATTCTGTTCCATTAACCACAAGAGACTTCTTACGGATAGTTAAATAGATCTGAGAGAGAAGACCAAGGAAAGCTTGCTCTACATTAGTAGAGTCAAGCGCCGATGTCTCCATGAAGAAGAGATTCTGCTTCTGAGCAAGCTCTTTGGCTACCTCAACAGGTACCACTCGCATCGAACCCAGGTCACACTTGTTGCCAACAAGCATAACAGTAACATTCTTATCCGCATGCATTTGTAGCTCCTCCAACCATGCTTCAACATGATCATAGGTATCTTGCCTTGTTATGTCATATACCAGCAATGCACCAATTGCACCTCTGTAATACGCAGTCGTAATCGCCTGGTACCTGTCACAAATGCCGAGATTGACTCAGAAAACTGCAACTAACACTCACAGTATGAAGAAAAGATCTGAAAGGAAAATCAACTCAGCCTACACAGGGAAATCAACTCAGCCTACACAGGGAAATCAACTTTGCCTACAGCTTCATACAATACAATATTTAATTTAAGTAATCTATAACCAGCAAGCACATCTTAGTTCATTTGTTTTCTGCAAGGATGAGCAAAATTTAATCCACTTGAGATTTTAAAAAGTATCACTTTCTCGTTGTCAATTTAATTGAACTAAGCCATGTAAGCATGCACCAAAAAAAAATAAAAAATTACATACAATCATGAATGATCCTTTGAGCACATTATAGCTCATTCATTTTCTGCTCTCTGTTTGGAGGGGGTAAATACTAGATAAACGAAATTTAATACATGTGTGATTTTGGACAACTTTATTTACCTGGATAATAAAATTGACGCTAGATATGCGACCGCATGCAAATGAAATACATTACGTATAATCATGTATATTTCATATATCTCGTTAAATTTAATCTCGTTAATCTAGTGGTAATTAAATGATAAGATATTTTTATTTGGAAAAGAAAATTAAAGTTCACTCACGTATGATCTAAAAATGAATTATTCTTGTGAACAAATAAATTAGGTTGAAATTATGCAAGAAAACTTTAAAAAACTCTCTTAAATTTTAACTAATTAACAAAATCCCTCTAAAGTTTGATCTAATTGCTTCTAATAAGAAAATCTTACAAATATCTTGATTTTATTGATAAACAGAACAAATCAGCAGAACTACATTCTACAAACTTCTTTTAATATTATCGTTAGGTGGTAAGTTTTATTGGATAGCATAAATCAGGTGAAAAAAAAACACATATCAGATACGATCTAAATTACATTTTCAATTGAGTCGAGTCTATAAAATAGTGCCAGGCACTTTGAATGACCAAACTAAAAATTTGATCCCTAGATTGTAATGTAAGCACACTTAATTGGTATAAGATAGTCTCCAACAATAACAAAGAACAAGACTTAGGTGCAATTTTTGAAGCATCTGCCATCGGCCGACCCAATAGAACAGGACAGGTAAAAAGATGTTTATTATTAGATCTAAAAAAATTTAGTCCATATGCCCATGTCTACCCAAATTCTTAAACAACTTTACCTAAATCTAATCTAAGAAAGAACTCATTACACTGCAGTTTATTGACACAAGTCAATCAAAAAGCATGTAATATACTGCCACAATTTTCGGACATTGAAGTTAAATCGGGTCAAATGGTTAGCTTGGGACAAGAACAGTATCAAAGAGAGAAGAAGAGGACTCAAATAGACCTTTCTTGACCAGCAGTATCCCAAATCTGAGCCCTGACAACCTTGTGATCCATGAGCACCGTCTTGGTCTGAAATTCAACTCCGATCGTCGCCTTCGATTTCGCATTGAACTCATTCCTGGCATAACGATTCAAGAGCTGGGATTTCCCGACGCCCGAGTCGCCAATCATCACAATCTTGAACATGTAGTCGATCCCCTCCTGTAAATCACTCTGCCAGTGAGCCATCTCCGTCAGGATTCTCCAAAACCCCTTTTGCGAGATCAAACGCAACAATGCGAAACCCTCTTGAGATTCAGGCTAATTTGAGTTACTTCAGCAGCAGCAGAAGAAGAAGAGTGATTTTGAAGATTTCGCTGTGGATGAACAAACGGTGGGTGTCGTGTAGCATGAGAATTTATGGCGCGTGAAAGGAGAGGCATTGGGAGTAAAGGAATGGAAGAAAAAGGAAAAGGAAAAGGAAAAGGAAAGCTGAAGCGATACGTTATTGGATGAGAAGGTGTTTGGCATGTTTGAGTAATGTCGTTTGCTGATTGCTTCCTTCTTTTGAAGCGTTAGGTTGGCGAAGCGGGACAACGACGAAGTTGCCAAAGGAAGACCCGCCACCCGTATTTCAAGTTTTGATCTTGAAAAGTTGAATCCTTCAGGAAGTGTCTTGTGAGGAAGAGCATAGACACAGTAGAAAAGGGAGTCAAATCCACTCTGTTCCTAATTGTAATTATAAAAGCTTTTTTAATAGGAGATAAATAAATAAAATAATTATTTAATCATATCATTTATTATATTATATATTAGTTCATATATTAAATAAAATAATTTAAAAAAATAATAAATTTTAATACTTTAAATTAACATAATTAATTTATATTTTTAAAAAATCAACAAACCCTTGTTATAATTAGAATCTGAAGTAGTAGTTACTATAGTTTTTTTCCTCAGTTTTTCCTTGTTATTATTTCTGTAGCAAACTAAATTAAATAAAATATGTGTTAAAAAAGGTAAAAAAAGTAAATACAAATTAAATAATTTAGGAATATGTATGAGATAAAAAATTGCAGACAAAATATGTGCGGGCACAACATTTTAAAATATAAGAGGAAACTATTGTTTAATTTTGCATTTGACCCCAAATTAAATTAAAATTTTTAATTTTAATAAAATCTAAAGACCAAAACTATGTTGTTATTAAAGATAAGAATTTGTTAACAAAAAACAATGATTATAAGCATGAATTAATTCAACAAGGCCTATGATAATTTCATATACAGGGATTGCATTCAGAGAACATAAAGGTGAATAGTACAAGAGGGGCGACAATTTGGCAATGTGTTATTGCATTTTATTCATTTTCATATGAGAATTGATTCACAAGAAAGCACTCACACTAAACAAAGAAAAAAAGGAAAAAAAACATATTAAAACAAAATGAAAATAAGTCCAAACTAGGCCTATATGATTTGCAGAGCAAATATCATATAATTACTTTTTTTTTCTGATTTCTATAATCTCTTTTCCCCTAAGAAGTACAACTTTCAGATTGGCATGAGAGATGAATCATTAAACATCATGACTCAAAAAGGATGTACATCCAATCAGAGACACATCAATAGTGATACCTCTATCATGTCTCAATTCTTTCTTTTCTTTTCTTTTCTTCCTTTTTTTTTTTTTTTTTGAGAAAAGAGAAAGAGAGAGATTTGATCTAAGGCCAAAAAAAAGAAAAAAGATATTATTTATTCATTCCTTTTGCTAGCTACAAGCGACTGAGTTCTGCTTCTGATTACTTGAACACTTGCACTTTGCTTTAGTATCTGTGAGCATCTGCAAGAGAAGGGGAAAAAAAAGACATTAGATCCTTCATTGAAGCACAATCTTGTTCATTTGCTAACTTAACTTCATCAAACTTATTTAGTACCTGAACTTGTTTCTGCAAGTCTTTGATATAATCAACTGCTAAATCCAACATATCTGCCGTGCTTGTTTGCTGTCATGAGAAGGAAAAAGATCAAAACAGGGTTTTACTTAAGCTCTAAAGAAATCTCAGTTAACATGTCACAATGTTGTGGTAGTAAAAACAGCATATCATATTGTACCAAAAAAAAAAAAAAACAGCATATCATATATTGAATTACCTTTTCAGACTTTGGGAAGAGATCTTGCAACCTCTTTATTCTTTCACTGATTCTTGTTCTTCTTACCCTCTCTGCAATGCTCCGGGGGTGAGTGGCGAAACCTCTTTTCGCTCGAATCTTACAAGGAACAGATCCTTGAACTTGAAGAAGATTCTCAATGGCAGTCATCTTTGACTTTGTACAAGGACTAGGCAGGCTCAAATGATGAGTCAATCCAACATTTGGATACCCAAAATCAGCATTCTGAGAACAAAGTACACAGCAGAATATAATCCCTAAGGGAGCCTTAAAACCATTCAACAAGATCACAGACAAACAAAACTAAATTGAGAAACTTGCAGGTTTACTATAGGTACCTGAGTTTCAAAACCATTTGAAGTAGTAGTAAACATAAGTTCATCATTGTCACTAGCTGCTTTGGTGTCATTAAATGAAGGACCATCCCAGAAGTCACTTGTGAAGCTGGGAATGTAACATTCAGTAGTTTTGTTGTTGTCATTTCTGAGATTTCTTCCACTTTCAAAACAAGTTTCTTCTTCAAGGGTTTCATTCCCATCTTCTGCTATATCAGGCAATTGTCTTGAACAAGTAGACGGCTTAGATGAGAAGGCCAGAGTACTATTCTCATTTAACCCACTAGCTGATGTAGATGCTTGACCATTTGTGACATGATCACATGCCCTAAAGCTTCCCACATCTCTCCATGTTGCAAAACCTGCAATTTTTTTTGAAGAGATAAAAAACAATTATTCTTTGAACTCTCATCTCATAATTTAATAATCTTCTGAAACATCTGTTCTTGTCGATTCTTTTGACCTTTATATTTTCATATTCCTTTTTTTAAAATTATTGAACTCTTTTTTTTTTTTTCAATTTTCATGTTTCTCAATTAGCAATACAATATAGATAGCCATGAAAATTGAAAGAGAGAACACAAAGGCTTACATACCATTTTCAACTGAGAAACTGTTGAACAGTCCAGCAGGGGAACTTTTCTGCCTGAAGAGATTATTAGGCCTTATTTTGGGCTCAGTGGAATTGAATGAGCCATCAAAAGAATTCACAGAAGAACCTAAAGACCCATTTTGCTGAGTCTGCTGAGATTGGTAAATCATCCGAGAACCATAATTAGAATTATACCCATTGTGTCCCTCTGGAACAGAGCCCCCTGCTTCTTCCTGCTTGATCCATCCATTGTTTGATGATGATGTTGAAGATGAAGAAACCAACTTGGCTAGTATGGTTTCCATTTCTGAACATGAAGATGGATTGTGATGATGATCTATGCTTCTAGAAGCTTCCAAATTCACACATCCATGGCTATTCTGGACAAGGCTTGCCAGAAATGAGCTTGGAGCAGAACTGTACCTCATTAATCCAGAATTCAAGTGGTGAATTGAATCCATTTCTGGGTTTCTCCTAAGTTCTCCGTCCGAGTAATTTAGAACACTGGTACTATACATAACACTCATGTTCCTGAAAATTCACCATCAAAAAACAAAAGGGTCTCTCATATTTCTTTCTTCCATAGAAAATAAATATTAAATTGCCACCAGAAATTCTTGTAGAGAAATTTTGGGCCAGCCATGAAAATTCACCTGGGAAATTTTGAAAACCCCAGAAAGCTGTCCACAAACTTTGGAGAAAGAATGTGAATCTTATCCTCAATCTTGAAGGCCTAGAACCTGAAAAGAGTGAAAGAAACAAGTTGAGCTGAGAATCTTTATGGAACTCTGCTGCTAAAAACAGAGTATAGATCCAGGACCAGGCAAAATTGTTTTCTTCTCAAGAAAAAGGCATGCTAGAAAGTAGGACATACTTCTCGAAATTCAGAATTCAGAGCAGTTAGAAGCTCAAAGTTGTGATCTTTGAAAGATTTGAGTCTGGATCTGAGCTCAAAAGGCAGACAGGAACAGAGAGGAGGAAGAAAATGAAGGAGGCTTGTTTGCGTGTTCGTCCCTCCATGTGCTTGCTTTGGCAACATATTTATGGTGACCTGTACGGAAATCACCCTCGTATTTGCAAATTATAACGATTATGCCTTTCATGAGATAATGTGGTCCATCCAAGTCCCAACTTTCTATTTCTTCCTTTCACGTTGACCAAATAAACCAACCACAATTGGTTTTCCCAACTTAAATAGATAAATCTATACTCTAAATGTGTCCCAAAAAAAAAAAAGAGTCATAAATTACTGCTGAAAATAATACTATCTCTTCATAAATTATGAGATATGAAAAGTTTTTAATTTAAGATTTAATAGCTATATGTATGTATGTATATCTCACAATATTTTTTGGCTATTTATGGTCTTATCACTAAACGAGGGAGCCAGTAATACTTGTTAGATGTAAGTAAAGTTTCATATATTAAAAAAACTTAAATTGATTATTAACTTATAAATTCGGATGGCAAACAAAATATTATAATAACTTGTGAATTTGACATTTCAAGATTTTCAATTAATATATTGCATGGATATCATTTGTTTGAAAATCGAAGAGGCGCTGCTTTATTTTGTTTCCCTTGAAAACTACTTTGAGACAAGCGATGCTTAGCTTAAGGGCAAAGCGACTCTTGTTTATGGACGAAGGTTTAATGGCTAATTGTGTAGTTGGGCAATACAAATATGTTGTAGCCATGCTCATAAATATAATTAATTCATTTTATAACAGGCAAACATCTTTTACGCTTTAAATTTTAAAAATATTTAGTCTCAAATTAAAAATAGCTTTAAAATACCCTGGTCAAATTAAAAAATGAATCTTTTTTTTTAAATTATTATTATTATTTTATGTATCTTTTCTTGCCCGCCATTGTTTATGGATCAAACATAACTTACATTAAAGTGGTACGGTCGTGTTCTTTGGTTAACGGAAGGGACAATATTATTTTATATTTGAGATTCATGCATAATCTTATCTAAGCTTTTTCTCTTTATATATAATCATTCTTTTTGTCAAAGACCTGATGCAGAAAGCAACTTTAAAAAAAAAAAAAACACTTTCCAAATGCTAATCTTAAAATATTTCTCCCTATATGTGAATACAAGTTTCTCAAGTAGGGAGGGAAAAAAAAAGATGAGGAGTTTGTTCTAATGAAGTGAAACATGTGATATTTTTATAATATAAGACTGACTGAGTTAATTTTTTGTATTTATTATTAGAGTTAATAAAATTATGATACAATGACAATTCATTTGTCATTTTGTATATATAAACATGTAGTAATTAATAATTTTGCTAACATTTTTATAAATATATAAATCATTTCAATAATTGGAATAGTTTTTTTTCCTTTTGGCGCTAGTGCTATATACAATACCCCGTCTCTATCCTGTTTTATGAGAAAAAAATTTAAGAGTTTGTATGTTAATATTTATAAAATACCAGGAGTAATTAATATTTCCTTCAAAAATGCCTATATAATAACTAAAAAGACAAGCCCCAATTACCGAATAAATGAGTAGTGATATGTATTAATTAATTAAGACTGAGAAAAAGTGGGATAAATTTACGGATATGAATTAATTTTACCATTTTTTTAGTTTGTGCAAAGTAGAAAATTGTCTTTAAAAAAATACAAAAGTACAAAAATTTATCTTCTTGAACCATAAATAGTAATTTCTTTAGAATAAAATTTATTATAAAAGCAAGGATGGGAGATTTAGCAAATAATCCTAGTCATAGTTTTGATCCCTTTAAAGTTTAAACAAACTTTTTTAAAAGGCGACAAAGATCCTCCCCACCTCTCTCTCCCTTTCCATAAATATAAATATAAATATAAATATAAATATAGATATAAATATTATATATATATATATATATATTGCCAGTGTGTGTGTTAATGTGTTATTCATTTGCTAATATGTGTGGTTGTTGCATTTTTTGTGTGAAAAATACTAATTGATTGATTTGATTCCATGCTCATCTAAAATGAGTTAATATTATTTTTACATTTAATATGAACCATGTAAATCATATTTAAACTTGTGTTCTTTTTAATACTTTTATTTCAAAAAGATAAAATATAAACTTGAAAATAATTTAAAAAATACTTGAATATTTTTCTCTATTTTAATCAATCACGTATATTATAAAATAAACGTACATAAATTTATTATTTGAAATTAAAATAAATCAAAATTCTTTAAATTTGAAAGTCTAGAATATATATACACACACACACACATCTCTGTATGAAAATGAGAAAATAATCAAGACAGAGTCCTTCCATTCCCATGTCAATAATTTTATTTTATTTAAAAAAAAATGAAGGAAGTCTAAAGAAGGGGGAAAATTATGAAAAAATCTATGGTTTCCAAATACGCACATCATGAAAAGGAATATTTATATATAAAGACACATAACTAAAATATAGTTCGGATAATTAATAAATGATTTAATGGGAATATGGATAAGCCAAGACAAAATATCTGCGTCTCAATCACCAAGTCTTCAAGCCTCACTATCCAAATAATTACTATATACATATATATCCAAAACTAGCTATCCCTCAATCCCTCATGAAAATGTCAATTTTAGGATTTTAGCAACCAAAAAAAAAAATCATTAACAAAATCTTTTTAAAACTTCGGATCATACTCTTAAACATAATAAAAAATAAAATTTAAATATGTAAATAAATTTTTAAAACAAATTCAAACAAAACAATAAATAAAAAATGTAGGGATAATATATATTTTTGTCCTGAAAGTATTCACTGAAGAACACTATATATAGGAAAGTTTTTTTTTTGAACTAATATCACTTTAAAAATTTACAAAATATAGCAAATTTACCTTTATGATCCAAAATTAAATTTTACCGTAAAGTTAGTCAGACATTATATATATGATATGCCAACTCATCATCCACGTGGACCCAATATGCTTGGATCACACATCATCATCTGATCTCTCTCCGCTGCTTCCAGACAAAACAAAATTCCTTCTCTCTTTGAAATTATATTGGCTTTTGACAATTTCTTTTTTTGATAACTGTTAATTTCATGATCAGAAACTAAAGAAAATTGAAAGAAAAATGCCATGAGACTGAGAACCAAATAAATTGAAAGAGGGGGTCCAGAAACGATGAGAGCATTGGTTTAGTCAATCGGTCTCAAGCACCAAGTATTAAGTAAATATGGAAACTAAAATCAATCTAATGCAAGAATAAAAGAGGAGCTGATGATTGGCTGAAATTATAATTAGGAATAGAAAATAAAATCTGTCTCACAATAAATTGGCATGCCATATAGAATGTTTGACTGACTTAACAATCAAACTTAACATTAGATGACAGGAGACAAATTTGTTACGTTTTGTAAAATTCTAAGGTGATATTGGTCTTAAAAACTTTTAGGGCAAAAATGAAGCTTATCCCATAAATGTAAGAAAAAAGCAAAATTGATAATAAATATGTGAATAAATAAAAGGTTAAAAAAAAAAGAATGTGTTAGGGTCAAAATTCGGTTAGTAGTGGTAAAATGGTAATGCTGAAACCGCTAATTAAAGAGTTAAAGTTTTGACGAAGTAGTGAATTAAGAAAGGAAATATGTGATTCTCGTGGAAGTTGGTCCTGTCAAACAATTTTGACATTTTTTATTTTCGTTTACCTATTTATTTAATATATTTTTTTCCATGTCAACGTTTTCCCCATAAGAACTAGACAATATTGCAACTATGGATTCATTCATCACCGTTGAATTTTTATAATGTGAAAGACTGAAGACGTAGCAACGAACATTCTTAAAAAAATAAAGAAAACTCTTTGAAAATGAAATTTTAAAAAATTAAAATCAAAACAAAGCCTTAAGCAAATCATAGCTTCCCCATAAAACCCTGCATTGAAAAATAAAAGTTAAAACTTGCTAGTTGAAAAAATATTTGCTTGATTAGGTTGATTTTTAATGTGAGACTAAGCATAAGAGAAACTAAATTGGTTCAAATCATAAAGAAATGACCTTAAAGAACCTAGAGAATAAATTTTAGAAAACGATTCAACTTCCTAAAAGTGATTAAAATTGAAATGTAAAATTACTATATTGCCTTTTTTTTTTTAAGGGCCTGTTTTGAGACAGGCGGTGGGTAGCGGTGTTGGCCAAAAAAGGAGCTTTTCTGAATTTAGGTGCTTGCCATGAGCTTATAGAAATAAGTAACTTATTGAGATAAGTTATTTGTTTTCATAAGTTGAAGAAAATGGCTTCTAAAAAGAAGTCATTTTTTCTATCTTTCATAAGTCACCAGTTTTACTCATAATCCAAACACAAGTAACTTCTTTTACTTCCAATAAGTCAATTTTTCTACCTCCAATCCAAACACAATTGACTTATGATAAGTTACTTATTTTTAAAAATTCTTTATCATAAGCCATTTATAAAAATAAGTTACTTTTTATAAGTCACAACCAAACGGGTCCTGGTCAGTTCTTTATATTTTTTATATCCAAGTTTTCTAATATATCATTTATTTTCACGTGGATATTTTTTAAAAATGACACATGATTACGTGTGATTAGAGAACTTGATCTAAATATTTTAGGTTAATTTACAGTATAATGTTCTGTTTTAAAAGTTTAAAATTTGTTATTATATGTGTCAACACTTACAAAATTATATGGCATAACAACTACTTTCACAAATAATAATTTTGAAAGTTTAGGTGTAATTTTTGCAACAAAGTTTTTCTCAAGGTGTTTGATACAAATAAATTTTAGAATGCGTAAAATACTAACAAATAATTTAAAATGATGCAAATTTATCAAAACCGTTAAATTATAAGAAAATGACCCTTTAATTATGTTTGGTGAAATTTAACAGTTTTGATGAATGTTCACTCTTTTAAATTGTTGTTTGTATTTTTACCTATTACAAAACTTATTTATCCCAAGCAGACATCAGGATAAACTTTAATAGTAGAATTGCGCATTAACCCTTATTTTAACGAAGCACATAATATTTTCATTAGTGATCAGAGAAATTAATATGAATCTTCAGTATCTCAATGAATAATTTTATGTTATGCGAAAACAATCTAATCATGTTCGTTGGGAGTGATTTTAAAGATTGATACGGAGAAAGCATATAATCCATTTTATGTGTAATAAGAAGAAAAAGGGGTTTATTACTTTAAAGATTTATCTAAAGAAAGCATATGATCGTGTTTGTTGAGAGTTTGTACTGGATTGCCTATGTGAGTTGGGTGTTTCCACCATTATTTGTTGATTTAGTATCTGCATATTTGTCAACCGTGGAAGTGTAAATGTTATGGAATGGTTCTAGAAGTTCATATTTTCAACTGATAAGAGGTATTAGACAAGGTGATCCTTTATCCCCTTATTTGTTTGTATCAGTGATCGAGAAACTATCCTATCTTATTCAAAGTGAAGTTCGGTGTGCTAATTGGAAGCCATTTTGCCTCAAGAAAAATGGTACGTCGATTTCTCTTCTTTTTTTTTGCGGATGATTTATTATTATTTGTTGAGGTTGATATGGAGCAAATTGGGATGATCAAAGCATGTTTAGATTATTTTTGTGATATCTCTAAGGAAAAGGTGAATGCTTATAAATCAAGAATTTATTTTTCTAAAAATGTGAGTCATTCCAAAAGGTATAAAATTAGTCAGTTCTTAGGATTTTCTCCTACAATTGATATGGGTAAGTATTTAGGGGTGCCATTACATCACTCTAAAGTGTCTAAACAAATTTATCAATATATATTAGACAAGATGGATGAGCGTCATGCCAATTGGAAGATAAAAAATTTGTCAATGGCGGCTAGGCATGCCATTATTTCATATGTTGCTTCAACCATTCCGGCATATATGATGTAGTCGGCTTTGTTACCTATATCAATTTGTATTGAAATTGATAAACAATGCAGAAGATTTCTATGGAAAGGAACAGGAACTAGTAGAAAACTTCCCCTTATTGTGTGGGATGATGTTTGCATGTCTAAGGAGGAAGGAGGTATTGGCTTTAGTAGTGCTAGTATGCAAAATAAGGCTTTCATGATGAAGTTGGGTTGGGGCTTAGTGCAACGAAGAGATGCTTTATGGGTTCAGTTTTTGCGTGAGAAATATAAACGTGGGGATGATATTATCCCAAGGGTGGAGGCTAGGCAAGATGAGTCATAGACTTGGAAGGGTATTAGGCATTTATGAGGTGATACTAGAAAAGGAGTTGGGTGGAAGATTGGGGATGGTTCGACTATCCGTTTTTGGTAAGATTTTTGGCTTCCTCATCATGATAAGTTATGTGATCATGCTTTAATTAATCTGGATGCAGATACTATGGATTTGAAGGCTGTGGAGTATTTCTCACCATCTCGAGGATGGGATTTCAATAAACTAGTAGGACTTCTTCCAAGTTTAGTCTTGGGGAGTATTAAGCAGATTCATGTGAATTCATTTGGTAGGTGTGGTGATAATCTGATCTGGAATTTGACTCCATCTGGTGAGTTCTCGGTGAAATCAGCTTATGGAATTTTAAAAAGGAATTCTCCCAGTCCTGGTAGAAGAGTGTGGAGAAAGATTTGGAAAATTAAGGCCACATAACATTGTAAACATTTCCTTTGGTAATGTTCGAGAGGTCATTTATTAATGAATTTAGCAAGAGATAGGAGAGGTTTAAGTGGTAGCCTTGTCTA
>JBAGKO010000014.1:2707065-2718559 GCA_037177275.1 Acacia concinna
AAAAAAACTTGCTTTGTTATTAAAAACAGAATCAAGTTTGTGTTTGTTATTTATTAATAGATGCAAATCGTGATCACATGGCGTCTGTTTTTACAAAAACATACGCCACATGACATCACCGACACCCTATCACCCTATCTCCTATAGCTTCTGTAAGTCTACAATGTATAACACTCCGATGGAATGTCACATTTAACATCTTTTTTATGAAATAATGGACGCAATTTTTTTTATTCCCGCTACTATTTCCCTCTTATTGTTCGTCTTCTCAATTATTTCTATCATATTCCTTCGTCTTCAACCATTGTTCTCTGAAATCAAAATGATTTCTCTCTTTTTGATAGTGGCGACCTCCTTCCTTGACCACTCTTGTTTTGCTTTAATATTTCATAGCATCCCACCCTGACCCTTCTGTACTCCCTTCTAGCTTGCTCCTATTTTTCACGTTGGCCATTGATGTAAGCTTGCACACCACTAGTATCTCCTCTTTCAAATACTCTCCAACGGTGCCCTTTGACAACACGATACACCAAAATTTGTGAAGCATTCACTATCAACAGCTAGTAACGGGTACGGAAAATTTTACATATTTTTTCCTTTATCGTTTAATTTTATATTATAGTAGTTGAATATAATTTTTATTTTTTCTTTATTATTAAATGTTTATTTTGATATGAATTGCTTCTGTTAAGATGTGAGCTTCTATTAAATTATCTATCATAGACCAAGGACCCTTCTATTGCTTTTGATGATTTTCATTAGGATTTATGTAAGATATCAGGTAGTCAGATATTATGTTGAATAGTGTATTTCTGGTGGATGGATATTGTAAAATGTCAGATTGGTTGTCTAATGTAGCTTTCTAGTAGTGGATGTTGAATGCTGTAAAATCTAGCTTTTTGTAATTGTATTCTACGATTGAGTTGCATGAATAGATAAAAAATAAAAAAAATAAAAAATCGCGTCGTAGGAGTTCATCTATTTTGTGCAAAAACATACACATTTTTTTCCAAAAACATACGCATAGATGCGTATGTTCATTTGCAAAAAAAGACTTCTATTTAGGCGTCTGTTCCCTATAAACTGACGTATACTTTTTACATCTCCCGTATAGACAACTTCTTCAAAATAGATAAGGAAGACTTTTTAAAATAAACATTAAAACACTTATTTGTAGTAGTGGCACCAATCATATTTCAAATATCAAATAAAGTCATTCCAATTATAACTGATGAAATTAAATTTTCATAATTCTTTTATATTTAACCACTAAGTGCTCAGCTCAATTGATAAAGGTTGTATTAGTTTAATATGAAAATCATCATATTCTAAAAAAAGTGCCGAATACCAGATGATCAAATATAAAAAAATTATGAAAATTTAATTGTGTCACTTATAATTAGAATGACTTTATTTGAGATTTGCGGTACTCCTATTACCGCAGTGATGGAATCAATTAGTGGATTAGGAATGTGAGAATTGATTGGATGGCATGATCATTAAAATTATGACTCAATTCAACAAAAGCTTTAGTTAGGCACCCAATTTTTGTTATTGTTACAATCTCATCACAAATTTCATTCACATCACACCACTATCTATCTATAATAACATAAACATTTAGGATAGGTTTTTTGTTTTACATAGTTTAAAAATCTATGAATCATGGGAAATTATTTTACATTTGGCTACGATCATAAAAAATATAATTTATTATTACGTTCTTTTACATTGTTAAGATATTTTCATTTATTATCTATTGCTTTTAAATTATAGCATAATATCTTTGTGCATCTTCAAATTTTTTCACGAACATTCTCTCTTATGTATTGCATGTATAATCTATTTATTTTCCTTCACATATATGCAATTTAATTATATAATCAAAGTAACTTTTCAAAATAGTAGAAAGTCTACATTTTTCGAAAAAGTGATTTCTTATTTTAAAAAAAATAAAAATATTGTAAGACTTCTCAAAATTTATTTTTGAGACAATAAATGTAACTTTTCAATAATCAGCCTCATTTTAAGACGCTAACTTGACTATAGCAACATAATATTTCGAATGTTAGATTTTTTTTTTGCCTACTATATATTGACAGTGAAGGTCTAATCCTGTAATAAAATTAGTGAGTATAAGTTACTTATTATGAGTTGCCTTATTGGAGATTAAAATAATCAAAAGCATTTTGTTTACCAGAAAATAATTAACCTAATAAGCATAAACTATCGTATTAATTTAATGTTGATAAAGAAAAACAATAACAAATAGTATCAGAAAAGTTGTGAAGGTTGTGATGCAAGTGGGATAATAAACACATATATATTGCACGCTTACATAAACAAATAAGCCAATAAGTGATCCTTAAATCTTAATGATGCATGTCTCACTGTCTCCCAATATTAATTCAAACTGAAATATAATGTAATGGTTATACAATAGTTTACTACTTCACTGAAGATCATGCTGCGTTATTAGGCACTTTACATAATCACTAATTAAGGCTTAATCTCAACAATTTGGATACTTTATGGTCACAAAAAGTTATTACAATTTACAAATTAAGATAATTTATCCATTTTGTTTAAGCATTATTATACTGAGCAGGACATGCCTTATGATTTGGCAAATATTTGCTACTTTTCTCAGTCTGTTCCCCAAAAAGCATTTTGATTTGGTTATTTGTATAACTTGTTCAGACTATCACATCTTCTATTTTTTTTAATTATTTTAAATTTTTTATTTAGCAACTACAGTAAGAAAAATTATCTTATTGATTTGGTGCATCGAATTTTAGAGAAAAAAATATCACAATAACCAAAGCTGAAGATTCAGTCCACAAAAAAGCTGACGATATTACATGCTTCATCCAATTATAAATAAATAAAATTGCAGAAAAAAAATTAAAATAAACAAAATTCATAGATGAAATTATTTACTTTGACATCCACACACAACTTAGTTTCTTTTTAGAGTTAGTCATGTTCTCAGCCAACGACAAAACAGATAAAACCTTCAAAATGCTTTAAGAGAAAATTACAATGGCCTTGTTTGAGATTAATTCTGTTTTTAAATTCTTTTGTTCTTAGAATAATTTTATGAAATTATTTTTCCGAATAAGTTTTGCGAAGGCAAACACAAAAAATATGTTTGGATGATTGTTCTAAGGAATCATATTTGAGGGGAAAAATATAAAACTTGTTTGAAATTATTGTTCCAAAGAATTATATTTGAGGAGATAACGGGCAAATTAGAGAGGTGAGCAGACTAAGAATAGAGAATTATATTCCGTTTTCCACCCTTATTTTACAAGGCAAAAATAAGAAAACATATAAAAATTATTTTTTAAAAAAATATTACTTTTTTTTTTGTTTGTAAAAACAGTTAACTGAAAATTAATTACCAAACAAGTTTTTTAGGAGAATTTTAGAACAATACCTTCAAAATACCAAAATCCCAATTCAGTTTTGTCTCCTACTACATATTAGGTATTGACTACATTTGATTAGCAATTCACAACTCATTTTAATAGGAAATCATTGATATGATGTTTTCAAATTTTAAAAGTATTTTTAAATAAATATTTGTTTTGAATATAGGAAGTGGCCAATGTTGCTCTTGCGGGGTAAAAGTAAAACTACATGCATCCATATCTTTTGTAGTGGCTTTTTTTTTTTTTTTTTTTTAATTTAAGGGGAGTGACCTATGTGACGAACCATTATGAGATTTCTGTTTGTAATCATTTGACCATGTAAGAATCTTTTTTAATAAGAACCTAAAAGTTTCTTCTTCTTTTTGGCATTGCAAAGGCAAGCAAAGCTTGAAGTTTTATCCTACTACCTAATGTAGTAGTTGTTCATTTACAACAAAAGTTTGATCTTGCAAAAATCTTCTTGTACAAAATGAAGGAACTTCTGGTACAAGAGTGATCTGCAGTCTTCTTGAATGAGCATCCTTAGCTAATAAGTTAGCACACTCCAACATTTCCCTACTTGTGTGCATTAATTCCACGTTCCAGCCTCCATACAAGAGTATACAAGTATCTTCAATGTCTCTTAGTAGTACATTCACTACCTCTAAAGATTCAGAGTATACGTGCATCTCTTGTACATTCAAGCTTTTGCAAACCTCCAAACTTGTCTTAAATTGTTACTAGTGCCTTTTAAAACCGCATTATTTATTGAGCTCTTGCGTCTCGAATGAGAACCCCACATGCTACGTGCCTGAGATGTTGAACAGAAGCATCCACATCAAGTCTAACAACACCAGTTGATGGTGGTTTTTAGTGTTGTTCCTTTTCGTAGCTCCCTTGAAATTTTGTGATTGAGCCTACATCTATTGTTTCTTCAAAAATATGAAAAAAAGACACGTATGTAGCATCTCACGTGATGTGATATTCTTGGAATCCAAGATCTGTGCATGCATGTGCAAAGATTTTGGACCAAGGCCATCTTGAGAATCTATATATCCTTCGTTGGTTGATGTATTGTATTCTACCTAAGCAATTCATGAAAATAACAAGAGAAAAAAGCAGTATATGCATTAGTTTTATAAATTCCTTCCATATTTTCTTTGCTCTCTTACAATCTCTCAATGCATGTAGCACACTCTCCTCGTAAGGGCACTCGAAAGTGTTAAAACTGGTTGTCACTTAAGAGGGGGTGAATCAGGTGTCTGATAAAACTTAAGATCTTTTAAAATCTTTTTGTAGATTAATAAAAGTGATAATTATAAAAGTAATGATCTATAAATTCAAAGACAATCAATCAAGTTAGATATACTAGAAATATAATAGATAAGGGAAGGGAATATACAAATTATAATTTATCCTGGTTTAGTCCAATCCATAATGATATACGTATAGTTTTTAAGCTTCACTTGAGATTTTCAATTCACTATCTTTTTATTTAATTTGGGCACAAGAAAAGCCGCTATAATCCTTCAGGTTTCACGGATACTTGAGAACATTTATATACACACAAGTTTACCCCGGGCACTTTTGAAACCTTTATAACTTTCTTAGAGTTACTCCCCCTTACCACTTATAAGGATACAACTTTGATGATAAAGATTTACAATAATATTCTCTCACAAGAATATATAGATGATCATTGAGGCTCAAATATAAAACTCTCTCTCAGGTATATTATATAATCATTTAAATACAAAGAGTATAAGAGATGGAATGTTGGAGTCAGAGTATTGACATTTTGATATTGTGAGCACGGGCTTTCTTGTTATCCCATTTTAAACACTTCTCTTTTTATAGTTGATGTATATTTGATGATTGCTGAAGATGATGTAGTATCCGTTGGCTCTTGAGACATTTTTCTTTCTATTGAAATATAACTATTAGAGTTTTGACACAAAAGTGTTTTTTTGTTAATTTTGAGTTTTAATCCTATCTTTAAAGCTTCTAATATGTTCTTAAACACATAAGAGAACTTGTAGAATCGTTAGTAATAAGTGTACATCAATAATTATAAGTATAGAAATGATTATAAGATTATGTTCTAATGCTCTATTTTCTAGTTTTTCAGAGTGATCAAAGATCACTCAAGTTAACTTGTATGTTCGTTAAAATATGCCTTTCAGTGTGCAACATGATTTTTAGAAGGTAACTCGAGTTTATTTAAGATTATCTCAAGTTATTGGACTTTTTGAAGATTTGGAAGAAAACTAGACCATACTCGAGTTGAAGTTTATCAAACTTTAGTTAAATGTATTATGTATCAAAATAGGGTCTTAAGAAAGTTTACGTTTTGAAAAGATTAACTTGAGTTCATGAGCTTTCCACTCGAGTTAAGTATCAAAAGGCTTTTCAAAATAAGTAGAAATTAAATTGAGTTCATGTAGCTATACTCAAGTTAATTATCAAAATAATATTTTAAAGATGTAAAGAATTTTTGAAGTATACTTGAGTTTTCAGAAGATTTACTCAAGTTATCGGGTTTTCTTTTACTTGTTAAGAAAGTTGAATAAGTGGTAGAGAATGGGTTACACTTGAGTTAAATGTGGAATTAACTCAAGATAAATGTGGAATTAACTCAATTTTTGTATCCTTTATAACAACGAGTTATTTGTTGTTGTGAAGGTCTAACTCACTATGTAAGAGGGACCTTTACTCGAATTAAGTAACTATTTAACTTGAGTTAAGTGCCCAAGACAACGTCCCGTTCACTCGAGTTAAGTTCTATTTTAACTCGAGTGAATCCTTCTCCAGAACTAAATTGATTGCTTGTTAACTTGAGTTAATTCCCAATTTAACTGGAGTGAATTTCTTTTCACTTGAGTTAATTTGTCATTTTACCTCCAAATCTAGAAAATGATCTATCCATGGAAAACTCTTTGAATCCTCTTTTCAATGTGATAAGAATCATCCTTGAATATATTGTACTCTAAAAGATATAAATCAAAGAATAGCACATGTTCTGAAACAATCATTTATACCCCAACTTCCAATTCAGAAAGTTGTCATTCTTTCATATGATCTTAGTTTAGATTGATCTTGGATTCATCATAAAGCTTTAGAAGTCTTGTTTCATATCCAATAAGAATAATCTCAATTGGAGTTGTAGTTTGAGAGATATGTCATAAACATTATACTTTATCTTGATTAACACAAGCAAATCAAGTGCCAACTTTGGAGATTTATATCTCTTTTATATGAACTTCTTTGAGCATGATCATGATGTCCATGTGACTTATTGTGATATAGTTTCATATAAAATAAGTTTTAGCTGAATCAGATTTGTGGATGAAAAGATATGCCCAAAAGATTAAACCTTTGTTAAATTGAACAGGAACAAAGCTAAGCATAACTGTTTCACTCAAGTTAAACAGCTACTTAACTTGAGTTAATCACCTCCACACTCGAGTTAAACATCCTGAAATGACATGTTAACTCGAGTGAAATATGTATATTCATTAAACTTTTTAGGCATTTTCACTTTAAATTGAGTCATTCCAACTTTCCTTTGATAATAGAGATCTCTAATATCAAATATAAGAACTTGAATATTGATATTCTTACGAGGTATAATAAGTCCTTCTTTCTTCAATCTCTTTTCTTCTTCATGTCTATTCTCCACACTCAAACTCAACAACTCATTTTCTTTATCTTGATTATTCACTATACTCTAACCTAAAATCTTTTTTTATCTTATTGAATAATTCTTCTTTCTTTAATCCCATTAATTCTTCTGAAGCATCCTCCATAATCCTTTAGATGTCTTCTTTCATTGTTTGACTAATTTGTAAAATGTTTCAAATTATATATGGTAGTTAGTCAAAATAAGGAATAATGCATAATGCAAACTTTTTACTCTAAATATTTGGTATTCATATTTGACACTATCAAAATTAATCATATATCTAACATAAAAGACATTGTCCTGATCATGTAACTCCTCTTTTAGCTCTAAGTGAATTTGTCATTATTCTCACATAGCTAGCTTGCTAAAGAAAGAGTTTGATTTTTTCAGGAACATGCTAGCGCCACAATTTCCTCCATAATGGGTTAATCGTCTCCTCAGTTGGTTTCGTTAAGATAAGAACCTAAAAGTTAAACCTGACAGACATTAACACAGAATCAAGACTACAAAATCATATTCATAAGCAAAACATCAATGTAACAAAGTGTTTATGCTAGCCACAAACTTGCTACTTTGTCAGCAACTTTCGTCACTCTATAGTGCCCTTTTAAAAATGAAATATATAGTTTATGGGAGAGGAAAGCTCAATTTTTAGAGCAACATACCATGGAAAGAAAAAATAACATGATCAAAACCATGAATCCAATTTTTTTTGGTACGCCCTGGGTATCTATTGTCGGCAAAAAGTGATCACCTTCACATCATAGACTTTCTGAAGGTGTGCCTATTTTTCTTTTATAAGTCCAAGTGATGTCCTATTGCCGGAAATCTGATTCAAGGCATTGCCTGGATCTAAAGATCAATTGAGTCTAGTTCAATTTTAGGGCAAGTACGCTTCACAAACAAGGCCCAATTCACATCTTACTTTTACTAGTTGATAAAGTCGAAAAATAATTGGTAGTAATGGAGCTTAGTTTTAATTGAAGGGGTCAGTCCTTCACAATGTGACTTGTCAATGTTTAAATTCACATTAAAAGAATTGCTTACATTTATAGGCCAATAGGAGATACATGTGGGCAAAAAACAGAAAGCCTAAAAATCATTGGTAAAAAATGGGATTTTAAAATCTTTCAAATTTAGTGTGCTCATCATGTTCATAAAAATATAACTTTTATTTTTCTTGGCAAGCCAAAAGATAGGAAAAATTAAAAAATTACTTCCAAAATTTGCAAATTTCAAGTAATTGATTTTTTATATAAGGAGTTCTCAATTAATAATTAAATGTATTTAACACCTAAATTATTATTTAAATAAAGATAATTTGGGATTTTAATATTTTGAGTGTATTTTTCTAAAACTTTTTTTCAAAAAATATATTTTCTCTGCTCAAAATCGTGTGAAAATGTTAAAAAGAAAAAAAAGGTTAAAGTATACTTTTGATATTTTAAATTTAATTGAAATTTTTTTAGTCCCTTAATTTTAAAAAGTATATTTTTAATCCTTTTAAGTTAATGTTCTTAATCTTACTAACAAAAAATGTTGACTTACCAAAGTTAAAATGCTCACATAATTTTAATGGAGATTTTAATTTTAATAATAATTTAAAGATTCATTAGGTTTTAATTATTTTTTATTTATAAATAATTTAAATATAAGGAATTATACTTTTTAAACTATACCTTACCCCCGGGGGGGGGGGGGAGAGAGAGAACTCTAATTACATTACACACAGCACCGGAGATTTGAAGGCTAGAGAGCGGAAATAGTAGCAGGGAAGTCCTCATTGATGGACTCTACGGGCCTCAAATCCCTACACAAAGCAACGAACTTGTATTTTCGATCAAGAGCTTATCTCTTTCGTCCCTTCAACTTAGTTCAGCGCAAACACACTCTCCATCTGTATCTCACCTCTTATCGTATCTCTCCCCTTTGCACTCTCAGTAATTTCCCTATTTTTCTTGCATCCTTTTCTTTTGCACACTCACATTTCAGGGTCTTCTTTACCAGTTCGATTCCTTTGTTGTTTTTACAGACGGGGAAGATGAAATAAGTCAAGACAGCACTTTGCCTCGTGGGACTGGGGAGGCAGTGAATGAGGCAGCACGTTCCAAGATTCTCCAGGTTGTGCTCGTGTCTCCCCAGGTATGGTTTTGTTAGAGTTGAGATTTTTATTTTCTCTTAAACAGCTGGTATACCTCTTGCGACCTTTAAATTTACATTTTTTCGATTTTGCATTATGAAATATATGTGTGCATGTTCAGATTATGCATTAAGTTTCGATGGTAGTTTTGTGGAAAACTTGAAGTTGGGGCAACTTGGGGGCTTGGTTGCTAACTTGCATGATGAATGATTTTTATGTGAAACTGGGAAACTTCGATTCTTCACTACCTGTGAAACCGGTTGGGTTGTGTTGTCCACAATTTTATTTTGAAATCTCATTGCTTTTGTGAGAGCAGAAGACTTGCGTTCGGAATTTGATATGACTAGTAGGACTTGCAAATGAGCTAGTTGAAGGACAAGTTCTAATCTTCCTTTGATAGGATAATGTTTTCGAGATTAATAAACAAATTGTGCTTTGTGAACTTGTTGGCTTCTACTGATCAATTACATATTCTAATTTTATGTTTATGTAAGAATTTTTTAGCAAGGATTAAAACTCTAAAGACCAAAATGATGAAGTTAGGTTTACTCAAAAAGCATTAAGTTAGGGAGTATTATACAATATGAAAAGAAAGAGGTGCTTACTATTGGATAATTGATGTTCTTGCTTTTTGTTTATTAGATTAATATCAAAGTTGGAAATAAATTGAGATACTATATGGTCTATGCTTCTTCAGTCCTATGTAGAACGTGACAGTATTCTCAAGATGATAACTTGATTTGGGATAGCTTGTTTCTGAAACCTTTCAATTGCCATGCTGGCAAAGCTTGTTTTAATTGGATCAAAATTACTATCCCCATTATCTATATGTTAATTCCTTCATAAATATTTCATTTATCTGTTGACACAGTGTCAGAATAGTCAGAAGAAATGAAAAGAAAGCTAAGTTAAGACTGGTTACTGTAACTACCTTGAGTTTTGATGCAAAATTGTTTCTTAAGTATTAACTTTATTTGAATTGCTTGTGCATATAGAATGAAGTGAATTTAAAGTTAATATAGCCTAAAGTTTACCTTAGCATAGTAATTAAGAACTTGTAAACTTTTTTTTTTTTTTTTTAAAAGAACAAAATTAAAAACAGGGTAAGGATACCCTAATTTTACAGACCACAAAGCAACATATTTGACAACATTTAGTTCATTAACATTCCTTTTTAATTTTTTATACCATGTTCTGTTTCAAGTCACAGCCAAGCTTAAGTTCTGAAGGTTTCTGTGATTTTCTGTCTGACTCTGGCAGATTCCTGGAAACACAGGTGCCATTGCCAGAACATGTGCGGCATCAGCTGTTAGATTACGCTTAGTTGGGGTGAACTTTAAATCTCACCACTTTTCACCTGACATTGAGATTGTATTCTTTGACATTTTATTCTATCAAAATTTACTACTAATAGTGGTATTATTACTCTATCATTTCAGCCCATGGCATTCAAAATAGATAGCAATAAATTAAAGTGAGCAGGACTGGATTATTGGCCGTATCCCTGGATGCATGTTTGTAGATTTTCTCTACCACAAAATCCTCTAATTTATGAGTGCTTATCTCTTGTTGTTTTAAAGGACAACAATGTCTAATAATTGATTATATATTATGCCATTGTCTATTTTGCATAAGGTAGGATTGTTTACTTGTGGAAATTCTGGAAGCTAAATCCAATCTGATATCAACATGATTGCGTTAGTTTTCTTCTTTTAGGTAACATGCACTTGTTTGTCTGTTCAGCTCTTCTGAAGAGCATATATGTTGGATAGTTGGACTTAAACATATCTTCTGAAGCTCATTTTCTTCTGAGCTACTGTTGGCTTTGCAGTAAACATTTGACTTTGCTAATCAAGTGAACTTTTGGGGTTCTGGATATACCTAATTTCTAATTTGCTGTGATTAAAAAATCTGTCTTGTTACATGTTTCTTTGCTGATTGCTGGGTGATTGCTGTGATTAATTTCTGATTTTGCTGAACTAAATTGCACACTTCACTTCACCATTAGAGCCATTCCATGACTGCTTATATATACATAACTGCTTACACATAAATGACTGTTTACACATAAATGACTCTGTATTATGGATTGTTCTAATTTATCCATTTGTTGCTATACATCTATCCACAAGTTACCTAAATGTCTTTTGACTTTGTTTTCTAGTAGAGTACTTTGACAAAAAAGAGAGCAGCCCAAAAGAAGATTTCAGCTGTACAAAAGAGCTGGACAAAATAAGTTGAAATGATGCCTTCATGTTG
>JBAGKO010000014.1:2718659-2732586 GCA_037177275.1 Acacia concinna
TCAAATGTCATATAAGGAAGGGCCTTAGTTCCACATGTGTACAATGAGAAGAGAATATGCAGAGCCTTGGTTGAGTTCATAATTTGTCATGAGTTGCCTTTTAGAATTGTTGAGAAGCCTGGATTTAAGAAATTTGTGAAGAAGTTCAAGCTATGATTTTGTATCCCTTCTAGAATTATAGTGGGTAAGGATTGTTGGCAGTTATACCATAGAGAGATTAAGGTTTTGATGAAGATTTTAAGGACATGTTCAACTCGAGTTTGTCTTACAACAAATTGATGGATTTCTAATCAGAATTTTAATTCCCTATGCTTGATTGCCCATTTTGTTGATCCTGGACGGAAAATGTATAAGAGGATCATCAATGTCTACATGATTGAGGATCATAAAGGGGGTACAAAAGGGAAGACCATAGAGAGGTGTTTATTGGATTGAGGAATTAAAAAGGTTTTTACTATTACAATGGACAATGCTTCATCAAAATGCCATGCAATATCCTATTTGAAGATATGTAATGGAGATTATCTCTACCTTAGGTGTTGTGCACATATCCTCAACTTGATGGTTTGTGAATGGTTGAAAGATTTGAAAGACAACTTTGAAAGTATTAGAAGTGTTGTCACTCATCCTTGACATATTTTGCAAGATTTAAGGCCTTTGCTAAAGATGACAAGATTGATACAAAAAGCCTTGTTTGTTTGTATGTGATAACATGCTGGAATTCGACATTCTTAATGTTAGAGGTAGTGTTGAAATTCTAAAAAGTGTTGGATAGAATGAGTGATGAGGATGATGACTATTGTGCTCACTTTACCCCTCAAAGGCATGAATTTGAAGCACATTATGTTTATATGATTGATTCACATGAGGTCTCTAGTAATAGGCTTGAATCACGTGATTTCTTCAAGCAGGAGTGTGATTCACGTGAAGAAAGACAGAAAACATTTGATGCCCCCTAAAATAGAAGATTGGAATCATGCATGTGTCTTCTTAAAGTTCTTGAAAGTCTTTTATGACATCACATTAATGTTCTCATCTTCCATTAATGTGACTTCAAACTCATGCTTCCATCAAACTGCACGTGTTCAACAACTATTGGAAAGAAATGTTTTAAATTCAAATTCTCTCCTTACTGATATGTCTCTGAACATGAATGCTAAGTATGAAAAATATTGGGCTAAGGAAGAAATTATGAACCCTTGGTTGATAGTTGAAGTCATATTGGATCCTCGTTACAAGTTGGCATATGGTAATAACATATTTGAGATCTGTTTCATGACAATGAAGTTTGTTTGGCTATGAAGGACAAGGTCAATGATTGTTTATATAATTTGTTTGATGAATACTCCGCCTTTATTGGTGTATCTTTTGAATCAAAAGATTGGCTTACCTTCTATTGCACCTTCATCTTCACCAAATGTAGTAGAAAATGTGGATGGTCATGATCTAGGTCTTCAATAGTTAGCAACATTTAAGCAAAGAAGCTCAGATGATTGTCATACTAAGTTGGAAAAGTATCTTGCTACAACTGATGATGTCCCTATTTGTACTTATTTCAATATATTGGCTTGGTGGAAAGCAAATTCCATAAAATACAAAATTCTCTCTTGTATTGCATGTGATGTATTAGCTATCACGATTTCTACAGTTGCCTCAAAATATCCTTTTAGCACTAGAGGTCTTGTGGTTGATCAATATTGAAGCTCATTGTCATCTATAATGACTAAGGCTCTTATTTGTTCTCAAAATTGGCTTATTCCTAGGCAATCACTGCCAAAACTCATGAACAACTTTGTGAACTTGACAATTTTGTAAGTTCTAGTGATGTTTTTAATATAACTAGTATTATTTTATCATATCTTTGTAAAAAATACAATTTTTCTATATTTTTTTTTATCTTTTCACTTGCTTCATGTGTGATTGATGTTGGAGCTGCTGCTACTTCCATGGAGCAAGTTGATTAAAAGCATAAATGGACTTCATATTTTTCTACCACAAAGAATTATGGACCTTAAATTAGATTACTGTTGTTTGATTATCATTTAATATTTTGTTTTGACTTTTTGAGTCATGTACTTGGTATTGCCTTCTCAGCTTGATAATTATGGACTTTCACCATGTGGTTATGGGGGTTATTTTATCTTTTGGAATTTGGGCATTGAATTTGGTTGTAATTTGAATATTTCTATTGACATTAGCCTCTTGTATTGTACAAATTTTTAGCAACAATACCTACAAAAATATAATAAACAAATAGTTCGAGTCACATCTAATGACACTGTTCTTAGGAGATATTTTGCAACGCTTTAGTAAATTAGAAAGCGGCACCCTCTAAGATAAAATGAACCCTTCTTGCAAGAAACAGGGTGACAGAACCATAAGAAGATGACAGTGTAACTCAGAAGAAGAAAGAGGAGAGAAGCTTGGTGTCACCAAACTCAATGCTCTGACCTCACTTGTCCTAACCTTATACAGTATATTGCCTTTTATAGACAGAAAACATGTGACCGTTGGGCATAAATAATGACGGCTTATTGACAATTGAAATGACAATTACAAAACAAGAATTGATTATCATTAAACATAATAAAAGATTTTAAATGTCATTAAATGGTCAATTAAAATTCTCACAATCATCTCTAATGGTTAGTTTGAGGATTTCTCTTATATGCCTTTCTACTAAAACAAACATATATTTGAAAGTATACTAGGGTGTTTCCAATCTTGAGTTACATGAGACTTCTTCCTTTGACACACCCACGCACAATAATTACAACAATCTACTACATGTGTCAAAAGGAAGCTCTGTGGTCTCATAAACAGAGTCACACACATGAATATAACTATTGTATTTGATGGTCTTTTGAACTTAAAACTAAACCTAGACTGATAACACTTAGTATATAGAAATGTTGTTGACCTTATGAACTTAAAACCAACCTTCTTAGATGTATACTAAAGGCATTCAAAATTAGATTATTACCCTACATATTTTGCTGTTAACGTGTTTTTGCACATTAAAATGACCATGCGTGTGTCCTAGCATTTGACGAATGCTCTAGAGATTTCACAACGATCTCATAGGAGTGGCCCCACTCCACATTTATATAGGTGATTTCATAAAAAGTACCTGCAATGAGTACACAATTCTGTAGGATTATGAAATTATTAAGAGTTTTTGCTTTGCCTTATCAAAATGCATCCTAACACTTTTCATGCTATAGGAAGGGATTGATAAGTTTTTTAGTGATAGCAGAACTAACAAAAGACTTCTTCTTGCCCATTGAACCTTTTTCATGGGATCATCAATCATAGAGGTTAGGTTACCGTCATTGCTAAGTTCAAACTGGCTTTAGTCCCATTCCTTTAGACTAATGTAATTCTTTACGAGGTTTTGTTAATAGACCCATAGGTATGTTTTTTGACCTCACAAAATTGATTGGGATAACTCCATAATTTACATAATATCTCAAACAATTTACACGTGCACTATTGTTCTTTTACAATGGCAAAGGCCATTGCCATTTGGCAATCACAACTCATCAACACCAAGTGCTGGTTTCATGCCAAAATTCTGCTAAGTTTTTAATAATTTAGTTTTCAATTGCATCTATCTTTAAAGTAATAAACTATGGCTTACACAATAATTTAATTGTGGCTACTTGTGGATTTTCTCATATAAAACTGAAACTTAGTTAACATCCGTGTGTCTCAATACAATGAGAATCCACCATTTTGATTCCAATATTCATAGTATTCCCAAAATATTTTATTTCCACATATTTATATATATGAGCTCAATTTCCATATATCACAAGCTATATTACAAGGAATAATAGTCTTGCAAAAAATTCTCAACAAATTGTGTATACCCAAATTGAGCTATAAAGTCACTTCAAAACTATATTAGAATCATATGGATTATTCACAATAGTTCTTTAAACCAAACTCCAAACACATGTCTCAATCTTACATAATCATGATTCCTTTATGATTTGAACACTAAACATGTTTGCTTACACATGCTTTCATAATAAATTTTGAAACATTATAGATAGTATGTCATATTACAATAGTCATGCATATTTATATCATTACAAATATACTCCCACAAATCATGAAACTTAAACACATTTATCTCTATACTAGATAAATGAAAGATTTTATGCCACACAAATAATTTACAAAATTTGATCTCAATAGAAATAACAAAGCCTTCACTTAATTTTAAACACAACTTGACATTTATCAAATGAGGCTAGTAATATTTTTTCAACTTTAGAAGAAAAATATTTTACAAGGTACCCCACATGTTTAGGTAGCCCCACACTTTCAAATATCTCAATTATATATGAAAGTATTCCCATATCTCATTAATAATAATTTTAATTGATTAATAATTATAATTAAATTAGAATCTCACCATAATCCTGACCTATTCCATTCTAATTTAATTAGAATTTAAAATCATATAATCCCCTTCTATTGTAATTTAAATTAGAATGTTCTCAAATATTTTCATTTCAACTTCTCGAACTATATCTCAAAGTTTTTAACTCCATAGTCTAGACAGAGTTAATATGGATTGAGGATGACTCGCACAGCGCAATACGACAATGTAATCACAAATTAACATATTTAATTATCAAACGTTATTCTAGTGCACATTAGCATTGGCACATTAATATTGATAATTAAAGAGGAATAACAGAATGGAATTATAATGAGGCATTAAATCTAGTTTAATATACTCATTAACCATATCCAACAAAACTTTCAACGTAAATGTTTTAATCAATGAATGAAGAATTGGACTAGACCGGACTGGCCGGACCCCAGTCTGATCCGGTTGAAGGAGATGACCAGTGGCTGAGTTGACTCGGCCAAATTTGAGTCAGCCGAGTCTTTAGAAAAAATTGCCCCAAAAAACCTACACACATACGCGCTCCACCACCAGCATTCACCACTGACACCGGCTACAAAAAAGGAAGAGTGACAGAGGGCGAGGCACACCACCACAAACCACACACTCACACACACGCTCACACGCCACTTACTAGCGTTCACCACCGACACCGAGAGCTCAGGCTGAGGCGACGGTGAGGAGCAACCCAAGTCCGGTCCGGCGGAGAAGCCATGGGAGAAGGGGACGAAGGTCGAGATGGGAAAGACTAGGAGAGTAGAGATCAGAGGATGGAGAGTAGGAGTAAGGAGACTGAGAGAGAGAGAGATCAGAGGATGGAGTCTGCGACGAGGAGAGTAGATGACTAAGTCCGAGAGAGGGAAAGATCAAAGGACGAAGGTGGTAGATGAATGATTGGTGAGTGGTGGGTGAGGTCATTAAATGAGAGCTTCTGCGCATTTGTACTCTTCTCTGCCATTTGTTTTGAATTCTTTCTTTTTTTCCGCCTTGCAATGTGTGTGAGTGTGATTTCTTTTTTTTATTTTTATATTTTTCTGGCACTTAAACACTGTACTAGCTAATCGTTATTTACACATTGGTTTTGCCTTCCACCAAATATGGGATGCAATTGTTATTTCCTTTTGTTTTGAATTCTAAAGTAAAATATTATTAGGTGGTTGAAAAAAAATAATATAATACTACATATTTATCAAGAATAAGTTTTATTATTGTTAAAAAATAGGCCCCATTAATTAAAAATTTAAATAATATCATATTTTACACTTTTATATTTTTAAAATTTTATTATATTTTATGATTGTCAATTAAATTATAATATTTTAATATGACCGGTTTAATGGCCGGTTCAACCCCCGGTCCAACCCGGTTGAACCCTTTGAATCCCAAACCCATACCGTAACCGGTTCTTTAGCCGGTCTGATTTTTTGTACCTTGAAAATTACTGTCCCCATTATCTATATGTTAATTCCTTCATAAATATTTCATTTATTTGCTGACACTAGTGTTAGAATAGTCAGAAGAAATGAAATGAAAGCTAAGTTTTGATGCAAAGTAGTTTCTTAAGTATTAACCTTATTTGAATTGCTTGTGCATATAGAATGACGTGAATTTAAAGTTAATATAGCCTAAAGTTTACCTTAGCATAGTAATTAAGAACTTGTAAACTTTTTTTTAAAAAAAGAAAAGAACAAAATTAAAAACAAGGTAAGGATACCCTAATTTTACAGACCACAAAGCAACATATTTGACAACATTTAGTTCATTAACATTCATTTTTAATTTTTTATACCATGTTCTGTTTCAAGTGACAGCCAAGCTTAAGTTCTGAAGGTTTTTGTGATTTTCTGTCTAACTCTGGCAGATTCCTGGAAACACAGGTGCCATTGCCAGAACATGTGTGGCATCAGCTGTTGGATTACACTTAGTTGGGGTGAACTCTAAATCTCACCACTTTTCACCTGACATTGAGATTGTATTCTTTGCATTTTATTCTATCAAAATTTACTACTGATAGTGGTATTATTACTCTCTCATTTCAGCCCATGGCATTCAAAATAGATAGCAATAAATTAAAGCGAGCAGGACTGGATTACTGGCCGTATCCCTGGATGCATGTTTGTAGATTTTCTCTACCACAAAATCCTCTAATCTATGAGCGCTTATCTCTCGTTGTTTTAAAGGACAACAGTGTCTAATAATTGATTATATATTATGCCATTGTCTATTTTGCATAAGGTAGGATTGTTTACTTTTGGAAATTCTGGAAGCTAAATCCAATATGATATCAACATGATTGCGTCAGTTTTCTTCTTTTAGGTAACATGCACTTGTTTGTCTGTTCAGCTCTATATTTGTTTTCCAGTATTAATGCAAAATTGCAGATATGTAGTTGTTAAAATTCATGATTCATGGGTGGATTTTCGCGATTATTTCATGCAGCAGGTATACATCATTTCCAAAGTAACTTCCGCTAACCTTTATTGCAGTGTTTCCTTGTGGATTAAATACCGTAGCATCTATAAACCACATTAGACCTTAATTAATCTGAGTCAAGCTGGCTTAACTCACTGGGGACAAATCCAACACCTATTTTCTTCATTCGCAATCTTGAATATGAAACTTTATATAAGTGGAACTGAGGCCTTTGTCCCTCTGATCAAAAGGTTTTGGTTGTATAGTCTTCCTCTGAATCCACAATTGTATGGTACAGAAGGGTGAAAAGCGGCTGCTGGCATTTACAAAGAAGGGAACAAAAGTTCATTCAGTGAGTTGCCGATCCTTTTGATGAGTTACTTCCTCTAATGATGACATTTCTCTCTTTCATTCTTTCTGCCCTAACTGATTGACAAATTTGTCTCTTCTGTCATTGGTTTTTCTATGGTTTTGTTGAAATCTTTAGTACTCTATCATGTACTCTGTTTTGAATTCATTTTTCTTTAAAAATAGATATTCACTGTGTTTCATCTAATGCACTAGAACTCATGGGAGACAGCAAGTTGACTAAATAAAGAAGTGCTGAAACTATGCCACAGATTTTGAACCCTGTAATATGCGCAGTTCCATATTTATATATATGAATATGTCTGTGATTTGGGAGAAAGAGGGAAAATAATGGGGGAAATTGGGGAAAAGCCCCCCTTTAAAAATTTTATTGGTGAGAAGGACCTAAGCCAGAACAACGTTACTCTGTATCAATAAAATTTGCAAAGTACCATTGCTTTCTATGTATAAAATTTTTTCAAGTCCTCACCAGTGGAATTCCCAATGGGGACGTCCCCCAATTTTCCCAAAATTTAATAGCTGTAATTTCCAATTTGAAGATCAATAGTGAAGAAATGCAGGCATACCAATACTACCATAAGGACAAAGAATGAGGCCAACAATGATAAAATAAAATATGTAATTATTTGGCTCTAGAGGCTTTTGCCTTTACACTATATGAAGCACAACTCCAGTTAAAAGTTTAGACTGAAGTCCATAATGTAATATTCCCTTTGGTTTTAATTATAAGGGCATTTTAGAGAATCTTAGGAAAATTCTAAGAAAGCTAATTACAGTACTTAATCATATCATATATTGTCTTTTATTACATTATATATTAGTTCATAACTCAAACAACATAATTTGAAGGAAAACGACAAATTTTAATATCTTAAAGTAATGTAATTTACTTTCTTAAGATTCTCTAAAAGGTTCTTATAATTAGGACCGGAGGAAGTAGTTTTTAAGAGTATATTATACATGTGAAACTCTATTAATCTGTCTATTTTCACAATCAATTCAAACCTCTACTAAATTTTGCCAAAATTATACACACCTATCTATTATCTTTGAATCAATATGAAGGTCCCAAAAACAGCGAGCCTGACACAAACCCTCCTAGACTTTTGATATAAAAATGCAGAAACTTCTCTGGTTTCAAAATATGCACACATCTCCCCTGAAAATAGAAGGGAGGTCTATGTGATTTGATTTTTCCTATAGGTGAGGTTCTTGTGAGTCTTAAAAACATAAGAGAAATTTGTGTAATGTCTGCAAATCTTTGGGGTGGTACATCTAATTTTCTTTTTGTTTAAAAGAAAGTGTGTTAATTTTGAAAATAAAAATAATGGCTTGTATAATTAAAGGGTAGGTTCAAATTTCTGCTGAGGGAGGTGCCCACGTTTAGTGCTTGACCGTATCTTGAACAAAATAGCCTCCAATAAGAACATACCCGTGTTTATAAAAAAATAGTGGTCTGTATGATTTCCAAAAAAAAAAAATAACTTGCAGAATTTGTATAATTTACTAATATCTAATATTGCTCTACCTTGCAGGAGTTTTCTTATAGAAAAGGGGATTATCTTTTATTTGGTTCTGAGACGGGTGGCTTGCCTGCTGAAGCCTTGCAAGAGTGCAATTGTGAACCTTATGGTGGTGGCACTATCCGAATCCCAATTGTTGAAACTTATGTGAGATGTTTGAATCTTTCTGTTAGTGTTGGCATAGCATTATATGAAGCTTCCAGACAACTGAACTACGAGCAAATTCAAACACCTTCTGTACCTAGTACTGATACAGAAGAATCATTTATCACTGAGGACATTTTTAATTGAATTTTTTTTTTAAAAAAAATTACTACAGATTATATCACATCTTAACCAGGTGTATTTCATTCTTTCTGGCTGAGGCTTGCTTTTCTCCATCATTTCAGATGTGAAAATCTATTAAATATAAGGAGACCCAAGTCTGTTGGTCATGGTTTTTTAGTGGGATTTACTTGTTATATGTTTATTTGTGACAACTTTTGAATGTAGCATGTTGCTTCTTATCTTATATTTGGCTGGGTCTATACCTAGTGTTATGAGTGGATCATTATTGGAACCAGGTTGAAGTGTGCCTCCAGCTTGGAGTTCATGTGGCATACAGAATAGAATAAAAATTGAAGGAAAACAAGAAATTTTGAGGATGCAAACATGTCAAGAGTAGTAAATTTGGGTTAAACTCACTCTAGGTCTTTGTGCTTTTATTGAGTTTTGGTTTCTGGTATTATACCATCTTTTCCATTGTTTTTTGTTACTTTACTTCATGCTATCCAAAATGTTGGTCCTATAGTTTTATAAAGACTTTGATCCAATCTTAACGGTGTTAAACTTTGGTGATGTGGCATCAATACCGTTAAGTAGGTTGGAATTGACTACAGACTAGGACCTAATGTTGCTAACATGTAGGGACTAAAACGAAAACTGTTAAAAGCATAAGGAGGACCTGGAGCGAGTTTAACTTGTAGATTATAATGACATGGTGTAGGTGGTATTATATATATATATATATATATATATATTGATGTATTGATGAGGGTTATATAGGCTTGTTGATTAATGTGAAGCATACCCAGAGTGAACACCAGTTGTACATTGTGCTTCACAAGCAATAATTAGTTTATTCTTTCCTCCTCACAGTGATAGGAATTTGATGCTTTCACGTGAGGACCCTTTATGCTAAGTCCAAAACTTGAGGTCACAGCCTCATGTCATGTGCACTTTTTGAGTTGCTTTGTGAGTACCATTCATCTTTGTTCCTCCATAGCTTTCTTTCCTTCTGGGTCTTCATATTTCATTATTTTACAATCTCATCATCTTTCTGGCAATGAACTCTCAGTTTTACTAAGCAAGCGAGTGATAAAGCAACCTGACTTGCTTTTGGATTTGGGGTTGCAATTGTATGCTTTATCCACCCCTCATGCAACTTTAATCTGTTTCCTAAAAGGATTTTGATTCTCTTGAAGTTTTTCTTAATTGGGATCACATTATACATTTAGAAATTTCCTCTTTGATAATCAATATAAAGAAAGAAAATTAGTTAAAGAGAATGGTCAACTCTTGTGTGTTAGGTTTATTCTTAAAAAAGTAATAATAAAGGAGCAGTATGGGGTTTCCAACTTTCAAAGTAACTTTTGTGGCATTAGTTTATAAAGTCTTTGATATGTGATATCACCTGTTAATCTAAATAAGAATGTTGAGAAATTATTGTTGTTAGTGCCAATAGTCTTGTAACCTAATTGTATATAAATTTCCTAGCAATGGGAAGCAGTGTCGTTATAATCTTAGGTCATTAGTGTTTGTTCCTTAATTAAAAATAATAATTTTTTTAATTAACATTTCTACTGTATTCATAGGCCTCAAATATTGTCGTTAGGAATTGAAACACTCTAATTACAGAGAATCTATAAAATTTTTAGTTGAGGGTGCCTGTTATTAAGTAAAGAGTTAGACTTAGGCGAGAAGAACAAGATTTTGGTACTATTTATATGATTTTTTATTATATATTTTTTTAAAATGAAACTTATCAATTGTTTCACTTCATCTAGATTGGTGAAGATGAGCAGCAGACGTGATGAAAATGTTGTTATATTTTTGGAGCTGCTAAATCTCTATTTAATTTTAATTTTATGAAAATAAAATAACTGTATATGACTGCTTTATTTCAATTATTTATAATTTTTGTTAGAAGTAGCCGACTTCTTCCAATGAAGGTCAAGAATTAGGTAGGAGGAAATGTTAGAGATGGGCCCGCTTACAGCCAATTCCCAAGTAATGATTGGATAAAAGGGTAGGACCCATACTTTGGATGCTATCACATGAACATAAACACACCTTGTCGGAAAATTAATCATTATAATGTCACAATTTTAAGTTTTAACAGGATTTTTACCCCTATGAGTATAATTTTTTTAAAAAAATCGAGGATTAAAAATACTTTAACAATACCAAATGTCTTGTAGCATAATGTTAATGGTATCTTCAAAGTGGAAGGAGGACACGGGTTCAATCCCGTCGTTATAACTTCAGACCGTTAATACTTGTCCATTTAAAATACTTTAACAACAGTACTTGGTAACCGGAAAAAAAAAACAGCAGTGCTTGGTAATAATGGATACTTACATCTACATAATAATTAATAATGAATACTTACGTCTAAATAATAATAATAAAGGAAACAACATAATGGTAGCTTTGTTCAGGCAAAAAAATAATGGCAACTCTCTTACCAAATTTTTTTCTGGCTCTCCTTTTGATAAAATATACTGTATTCATAAGTATCTTCAACAAATTCATTAAAATGAAAAGATTGATAGTTAACACGATAAATATGTATTACATTTAAATGATTTTCAACTATACCCATGTTGAATGAAGTTTTAAAGGATAGAAAAGAAATATAAGGAGCTAATTCAAACATTAATGACTAGTGTAAAATTAACAAATAAATATCAATTCCTTTTCAAATTGTCTATAGGGAAAATTACAACTTGATCCAAGTGAAGGGAATTTATTATTAAACGGTTTCGCGAAATTATGTAATTGCAATAAAGTTTAATAGAATTGTCAATAAAGCTTATAGAGTTGTTAATAACAACCCTTATAAGTATATAAAGTTATCAACTGGGTAAATTTATTGCAATTACGCAATTTTATGAAACTGTTTGATTGTAAATTTATTTCCTTAAACCAAATTGTTATTTCCTCTTGTTTATACCGTGGACTAAACAAATTTATTTTAAGAAGTGACTTATTTCGTGGAGTGAAGGGAGTAAGTAGATTAAACTTTATTCAATTTATTTTTATATTTAAATTTGTTTTCAATTTTTGAATATCTTTATACATCTTATTATTATTTATTTCTTGATTTAATATTTAAATTTTATATCATTAGCGTGTGTTTTTCAATTCCATTGAAAATATTGTTAGTGGGAATGACAGAAGTCTAAATACTGTCACTCTTTGTACAGCATTTACAAAATACTAGTACTTTTTGTTTATAAAAATTTATTACGTCTTTTTAACTAATAAACTTTTTTAATAATGAAGTTTTTCTAATTTTCCCTTTTATGGGAAATATTATTGTTGGTTTTTTTAATTAAAAAAACATACATAGTAAATACTAAAAAAGAAATACTCAAATTATTGCTCAATTGCTCACATCATTGTGCCACTGCCAAACTTGGCCTGAGTTTTGAACGTAAAAATATTCAGGAAAAAATGCCTTTAATTTTAAAAAAAAGATGTGCCTTCAATGATTTTTGCATATCAAACTTTTGGAAAGATTTGATAATGTAATTTATATTTATAGTCTTAAAAGAATGAAAGCAGACAAGAGAGGTGGCTGCTACTTTCCACATCCTTTTGAGCAGCTCTGCTTTTATCATTGTTTTGTGTGACCAGTGAAACAAAATTGGGAATAAAGTCTGAAGATCACATGCTACATCACTGAAAGCAAAATCAAAATTTAAAAAAAAAAAATCAAAAGGTGAGTAAAATAATAAATATGGATATTGAGATAGCTTTTTTTATTTTTTATAGAAAAAAGTTTAGTTAGAGGTAGACGCTAGTATTTTAGATGATAAGACTTTAATCAACCGCGTCAAATTTCATTGGCTTGAGATAATCTTAACAGGGTGCAGTATAAACTAACAAATTGTTAAAAAATAATTCTCAAAATACTATTTAAAAGAAGTAATATGAACTAAAAATTATAAAATAACGAAGAGAATGACATATAGTTTCATTAAAAAAATAAAAACATTTATTAAAGATCTCGGTCACACGCTAATCCCTAAAAAAGGATAAATAAAACAAAAATAGAAGGTTTATTATTTTATACAACACTTAAAGTCTTAAATGAATTGAATATTGTACTGAAACCAGAAAGTATGGGGTTTTTAACTTTATATGAATGGATAGAAAAGATATCTTATTATTGTGATCTCTTTAACATCCCAAGAAAGTATCCTACATTTAAATTTATATCCCCCATGACTATGTGTTTTTTACTTTCAACATATATACTTAATAATTAAATGTTAAATATTCACTTTTATCCTTAGTACGTACATGACTTACTTGAAAAATATTACATATACTATAAACTCATGCACTTTTCATCTTTGATTAGCGTATTGTAATGTTTGTTGCATGGTACTAAAAACTAGACCAATTATTGAAATGGTCGAAGTATGCTGGCAAAAAGAAAGAAAGAAAGAAAAGAAAGTAAAGAAAGAAAGAAAGAAATGGTCGAACTGTTGAAGTAATGGTTAGACGGTCAATTGTCTAATTGTAGTTAAACTGAGATTAAGCTAAACATAATTAAAATAATATACTTTAAATAAAATATACAAATTCATATATAACAATGGAAAGAATACTATTTAGATAAAGAAATATTAATCCACAAGTAAATTGAGCATTCATGTATAAATCTCACATAATCCAACCAACGAAAGCATTGTTATAAAATACAAATATCATTGTCTGCTGTTTTTTATTTTCCAAAAAACTCAAATGATATTTGTTTTAAGCTTAAGAACGAGAGAAAAAGAATAAAAAGTTCAACCCAAACAACAAGTCTAAAATTTTTAACCAAATGGAAAGATTGATTGATCGAACTCGAGTTGAATTTTAATACCTTAGTTTATAGTATCTTGTTAAGAGCCTCATCGTTAAGGTTTAAAATTTGAAATGTATA
>JBAGKO010000014.1:2735627-2746961 GCA_037177275.1 Acacia concinna
TGCTTTAAGCTTAAGAACGAGAGAAAAAGAATAAAAAGTTCAACCCAAACAACAAGTCTAAAAATTTTAACCAAATGAAAAGATTGATTGATCGTTTTGCTGGTCTAACCAACCAACCAACTCGAGTTGAATTTTAATACCTTAGTTTGTAGTATCTAGTTAAGAGCCTCATCGTTAAGGTTTAAAATTTGAAATGTATATAAATTGAATCAAAATTTTAATCTAAAAAAAGAGAATAAAAAAGCTAGTCAAATCTAATGGAGGTGCTTGGCCAAAAAAACAAAAATAATAATGGATGTGAGGGAAAATAAAGATGAGGTATGGGCGTACGGCCATGATCTTGTGTCGGGGATTAATTAATAATTATAGACAAAGCTGATTTATAACCACAAATCCACACATTTAATCTGTGTGTTATATTTTTGCCCTTGCCAAGGTAAAAGCATTAAAGCACTACTTTTTCATATAATTGCGGGTTTCATGTGTGTTAATCATGAGTTGGCCAAAAAAAAAAAAAGTTTAATCATGGATATGACCTTTTACCTTCAGCCAAAAGCTTCATACTCTCTGGCCAAAACAATAAAAAACCTTCATATTCACTGAAAAAAACAAAGCTTCATATTCAATTAAATCATCATTATATACAAAGGCACCAAATTTGGCATTAAATTTTTTAAATGGCTTAGCTCTGCTAATTCCAAGTAAATGTTTTTCTTGCCTATGCTTATACATAAAACTTAAATTAAATCAAGTGTTTAATATTTGTAAATAATATCCTCATAAATTTTATATTATATATAGATGCTTATTACAAAAATATTTCTCAAGTCTTACTTACAAGACACTCGAAACACATTTTACCGAATATTATACTTACATCAAGTTCCTTACATCTATTACATTAAGTTCTTCAATCACACATGAAAATGTATCATATTTGTTGTATTTGAGTTTATAATTAAGTGATAATAATTCAAAAATAAAACACATTGTTATATATGATTGGATAACCTGACGAAATGGATATAAAAAACTTAACATAAATATTTTATGTTATAAAAAAGCTTAAATATAATTATGTTCATCTTAAAATATAATAAAGTTTTAACTTTACTCATATTTAATACGAAGGAAAGAATTAAGAAGTCAATGAAAGATAAATTAGAGATATGTCATTTCAAACACACTTCACTGGGGTAAAAGAAATTAACGTTTTAAAATTTTAAAACTTTTTTATTTTACTATGATTTAATATAATATAGGGATAATTTCAGAAAAATATCTCCATAAATTCAAAAACCCCAAAAGGAATGTTAACATTTTAAAAAGACACTAAAGTATCATAGACTAAATTGGGTTTTTCAAATTCGCTGACGTGAACAATAGTGGGCTTCGCAAGTTGAGTAATGGTTTTCGTAAGAAGAGTAATGGATTTCGCTAGTCCGTGTTGATCACTATCTCCCCCTCAAAATTCGTTGATGTTTATAGTAGTAGGTTTTCGCTATTTGAGTAATGGTTTTCGCAAGTTGAGTAATGGTTTTTGCAAGTCTGTGCTAATCACTTTCTCTCCCCCCTCTGTTGGCACTGTTCATCTGACATTGACACTGACACTGACACTGTTCATCTAACAGAGGAGAAAGAGGAATCTGCCCGTGACGTGAACAGTGTTGGATTTTCACTATTTAAATAATGAGATTCGTAAGAATAGCAATAGTTTTCGTTACTTCGTGCTGGCCACTGTTCAGGTCAGTGAATTTGAAAAAAACCTAATTTAGTCTATGGTACTTTAATATCTTTTTAAAATGTTAACATCCCTTTTGGGGTTTCTAAATTTTGGGGAGGTATTTTTCTAAAATTTTCCTTATAATATATACTTCAATTTCATATAAGAATTTTAATAGTGATTTATCCATAAAATCAAAACAATTTTCTTTGTCCGCCTTATAAATATGACTAGAAAATTAATTATATTTAATTAAATAAGTGAAGTTATATGAAGGAAACAAATTCTCTTTCTCTCTTAGAGGAGTATTGTAGCCAATTACACTTACACGTAAACATTTCCATTTCATATGGGAATTTCGCTCTTTAAATCTTCTTTATTATTGTGTCATTATTATTCCTATAAAGCCCCACAAAGGGAAAAAAAAAATGTAGCATGTGGGAAGTTCCAACAAAGCACTGAATTATATAGTAATAATATGCATTTACAAGGGGCATTTCCGTCACTAAACAAGTATGCCATTGGCCTATTGCTAAGCATGCGAAGTTATACTCTTCCTTATAAGCATCCTCTCACTCGCTTCACATATGCATACAGCTTCTCTGAGCAAACCATACAGATACTCTCTGTCTCTTTCTGCACTTTCTTCTACAGAGACAGACTCTAATGGGTTCCTTTCTATTTTTGGTAACTCTGATTCTTACCGTTGCTTTCTCCGTTCACTCTTGCCCGCCGTCTGACCGGGCGGCTCTGCTATCTTTCAAAGCTGCACTCACTGAACCCTACTTGGGTATCTTCAACTCTTGGACCGGCACTAACTGCTGTCTCAACTGGTACGGCGTCAGTTGCGACCCCAACACCGCTCGTGTCGCCGACATCAACCTCCGTGGCGAGTCGGAGGACCCGATATTTGAGAAAGCTGGTCGCTCTGGCTACATGACCGGTACTATCTCGCCGCAGATTTGCAAGCTTGACCATCTCACTAACCTTGTTGTTGCCGACTGGAAGGCCATCTACGGCGAGGTTCCCGACTGCATTGTCTCCCTCTCTTCTCTTCGTGTCCTTGACCTTATCGGCAACCACATCTCCGGCGAGATTCCTGCAGGAATCGGCAACTTGCAGCGGCTCACTGTATTAAACCTCGCCGACAATGCTATCTCAGGCAGGATCCCGCCCTCCATTGTCAACCTTGCCTCACTCATGCACCTCGATCTCAGCAACAACCAGCTCACCGGAGAAATCCCCTCCGATCTCGGGAAACTCAGCATGCTCAGCCGGGCGCTTCTGAACAAAAACCAACTCACCGGTTCGATCCCGACGTCTATCTCTTCCATGAGCCGGCTTGCTGACTTGGATTTGTCCATGAACCGTCTGAGCGGTTCAATCCACAGCGAACTCGGGTCAATGCCGGTTCTTTCAACTCTCAATCTAGACAGTAACTCTCTGTCGGGTCAAATCCCTCCAAATCTGTTGGGTAATTCGGGCATGGGTATCCTGAACCTGAGCCGAAACGGGCTGGAAGGCCAAATACCGAACGTGTTCGGGTCGAAATCATACTTCATGGCGTTGGATCTATCCTATAACAATTTGAAGGGTCCGGTACCCAGCTCGCTATCATCGGCTAAGTATATCGGCCACCTTGACCTGAGCCACAACCACCTGTGTGGGTCCATACCCGTCGGGTCTCCGTTTGATCACCTCGAAGCTTCCTCCTTTGCTCACAATGACTGTTTGTGTGGAAATCCCTTGAAGACTTGCTAAGACGTGGCCCGACCCGGGAATAGTTCTGGGTACCCGGAATGTCATGCTATCTTGTTGATTCTAGAAAACAAGTCACAGTCAAGTGTGTCTGTGTATTTTTATTTTTCATGTTAAAACTTTATACATAACGTGTGATATATATACATTGGAGTATAATCTAGAAGTTAGGGATTGTATTCTTCGAAGTATAAAATATTTTGAGAGGTACAAGTCTGCACTGGAATGTACAAGTTAACTAAAGGTGAAGGCCTCACGTGCGAAGTCTGTGAGCATAGATCAAGAAATGGCTTAATATATATACTTTCTGTTATTAAGAAAGAAATTGGATAAGGTTTTTTTAAGGTTCTTTTTTAACTATTTGTGTGACCTGTGAGTGCTGATACTTTATTGTAATTTATATCCACCCTATCAAGGTTCTTCAAGAATTTTAGGAATAAATAGCATATGTTGTGTTGAAAGTTGTAACCTTTTAAGCTATATTAATTATGGTATGAGCAATATGCTTTATATAATATTTTTATGGGCTAAGGTGTATCCAGCTGATTTTTTTTTTCCCCTAAAGGTATCTAGTGCTTTGTGTTTTGTGAGGCATCGAATACTTAAAGTATTTTTTAAATGTATTTATCATTTTAAAGTAATTTTTTTGTACAATTTTACTCTTTGGAGTGTTGGATACCCACAAAAAAAAAATTTCAGTGTTAAATGTGCTAAAAATGATTTAAAGTATTGAATGTATCTAAAAAATACTTCATAGTGCTAAATGCACCACAAAAGAATCAATATTTAAGATACTTAGATGTACATGAATAAAAATTCTTTAAAGTTTGGAATGATACTTGACCATTATTTATTATGCATATTATTTTGCTCCCTATTCTCCTTTATGTAACTTTGCGAGAGTTGTGAAGTACTAACTGCTTTATTTAAAAAATGTCTTTTCTCGTCAATTTTCAATGAAAGGACAAAGGGTATATATTTTTCAAATCTATAGTAATCATAAGAAGATAAAGATAGAAATCCAGGTGATTGTAGAGGTGAAAAAAAAAAACGAAAGTGATTTTTTTTATAATTTCAATTTTCTAATCAATGTGATTAAAACATTACAAATTGTGGGGTGTGGACAAAATTCATTGATGGCTTGGCATGGTATTTGGAGATCTTGGTTTCTCCTAGTATATATTCCTCTCTCTATACCTATCACATTTCAACCACTCCTATTACATTATTAAACTTTAAAAGGTCCAGATTTAATATTACGTTTTTTAAAAATATTTTTCTACACTCTAGTTTTAAATTATTCGGATCAAGTTTTAGCAATCTAATATATTTACAAATTTATAATTACATTTAAATAACACTTATTATTGAGATGTGTAGTAGCAAGAAGTGGAGGGAAAACTAAAGGAAGAAAAGCGAATAGTGGGATTACTACCAAATAACAAGTGAAAATTTGATGGTAGGTGACAAAGTTGCAAGTAAGAGGGAAAAAATATCTCACCCAAAAAAAAAACAGAGGGGGAAAATAGTAAAAGCAGGAATTAAAAGAGGCAACCTAATCAGCTGCAACTGAATTGAATTTGTAAGAGAGATCATGTGGGTATGGACGTATGGTCCCCTGCCACACTGACACCCATATTCATATAGGCCCTCTCTCCATGTGCCCAACCCCAGTAATGCTAGGAGCTATGAAGTATTTATACCCTCTTCAATTACTTTCTCATTTTATTCAAAATTTCAAGTGTTTCATTACAGAATACTTCATTAGAAGAATTACAACCCAGTTCATATTGGCCCTCTCTCCATTCACATTCAACACTTTTTCTGGACCCTATTATAATATGTTTGAGCCACAAACTAATTTGACCCACTCAATGAAGGGTCCACTTAAAGGCTGATACGTCTTGACAAAAGTTTTTTCCATGGCCACTGATCAAACTCAAGATACCAACAGATTGAGGTTAAGTGCCTACAACTAGTCCAACCATCGTTAGGGTGATGCAAGCATGTTTTTACTGAGACATATGTTGGATGGAGAAAAAATTAAAGGGAAAAAAAAAACTATATGGAAAAATTCTCAAAAATAGTAATTTCATTTTTGGATTTTTTTGCCCTTCTTAGTATCCCCTTCCGGCCTTCCCCTAATTTCCCCTTGCTCTTTCTCGTCATCCAGATATAAGGATACTAATCAATAGTTCTCACCATAATCTATTGTAGATTTAAACTTTATGGATAAATACAAATGACAATGCTATTAGATAATTGTATAAAAAATAAACCTTCTAAAACATGTTATTTCTGATTTTTCTCTCTCCTAGATATAAATTACCTCTAACTAATTCATATACATCAACAAATAGTTTTTGAATGTGAATAAATAAAGGATACAAGCAATACAAATAGTTGTCAAATCGAAGAAGGAACTCAATTCTGCTACTTAAGGATATAATGGACTCAAAGTTTATGGATTAATAAGAATGAGAATGGTATTACATAATTGTATAAAAATAAATAAATCTTCTAAAGCATGTTATTACTAATTTTTCTGTGGAATAATGGGTATACCTTAGATTTCAAGTAATACACAATATCCACCAACAGAATACCACGGGTATAATTTTGACTAAAGAGAATACACATAACAAGGTCACTATAATTTTGCCAAAATATGTTATTCATGATTTTGGGGGCCAAGAAGCCCCTATTATTCTCTTGACAAACGTAACATCGAACTTGAGAGAAGTGGGTCGGAGTGTTAAAAGACGAATGTTGAAGGAAAGTGTGAGATGAGTGCAAAAAAGTTAAACAATTCCTCTCAATAATTTGAAGTGAGTTATTCTGTTTCAGTCATCAATAGCCCCACGTGCCTCTAGTTCTTAATTGAGCAACATTTTGAATTAATTGAGAGCCCAAACACAGAAAACAATTGTTAGAATAGAACCCAAAGCAGAAAAATATTCCCACTCAACCAGCATTGCATTAAACATCATAGACATTTTGTAAGTAGTAACTAGAATGTAATGGAATCAAATAAAATAAATTGAATTATAAATGAAGATTTTGAGTTATTGAATAGTACAGAATAAGGAACAGTTATTATTATACATACCTCATTTGAGTCGTTCCTCGTAAAAATAAAAATTCGCAGAAAACTGGGGTCACTTGAAGCACTTGTTAAACCACTTTAGAGAATGAATTTCAACAAAGCCAAAGTTGAGATTCACTCATTTTTAGTTTCAAATCTCTGCCTCAACATTTTTCCTTAGGCACAAGAATTTCCACCAAAAAAATCTGGGTTCAGAAGATATACTTTAATGTTGAGGAGAGAATAGCTTATAATTCAGACTCAAACCCAATATTCCAAAATCCTTCTGGAGTCATAGGAGGAGCATATCTATAGCGATGCCTAGAAACACCATCAAGATGCTCACATCGAAAATTCTGCTTACTACTATCAGGATCTTTACCCTCATCACTTGGAAGAACAGCATCATAGAATTTCTTACATTGTTTGCATTCAATTCCTTTCAAATTTTCTCGCTCAGCTTTCTTCCTCACTGGTTCAATGTACTTATAACTCTTTTTACTGGAATTAGGAACTGAAGATTGCTTGCTTTGGCGACTGCTTTTGGCATTCATGTCCTGCGTTTCATCATCTGAACTGCCCATGCTAACGTCTTTCTGGACTGGCTCTGGATGTTGGTTTTCCTTATTTGAACCCCTATTTAAAATTGCTCTAACATTCTCAAGAGGAGTATCAAGAAAATCATCATGCGGATCATTACCTAATCGACTTTGGCGAGACCGGGTTTGTCTCCAAGAAGATGATGCAGGCCGCTTTGTGCCGGATACAGAGGTCAATTTTGTGTTGGTGGGGCATTTTGGAACGCCACGATTGAAACCAGAAGATTGAGGAACAGTTTTCATTTCTCCGTCATCCTCGAACATTTCTTCCTTTACTTTCCCCAGGTCGCATGCAGCAACAAAGGTATCAGGGATTTTGCTTTCAAGACCTGCGATAGAAGGTAGTACATGATGGATGATGAACCTAAGATGCACACATTCAAAATATCAACAAAAGAATTTCAGCGATTGAATTTGTGCACGTAACCCAATACTGACAAAAAGGAATGAGGTCCACTCTAGAGCTAACATTGAAGATGATGTGCATTTTAGAGCAACGAATTATATCAATAAAGAATGTGATTTACCTCCTAAGTCATCCTCTAAGTTTTCACTCTTTACTTTTTCTAACTTGAGATTATCTGTCGAGGTGTTTGGACTTGGGACTGTACGATCTGATATGACAAGCAATATAGAGTTAGCCAAGTAAGTAGGAAACGCATATGATATCTTAGCCAACGTCAAGACAAGGGCATGTGTAGGCCTTGGGGTGCATCTTATGAACACAAGAACCACAAATAATTCAAAGGACAAACCGTGGGTAAAGTTCATTACGAGCTTACTATCAAAATCTCTAAAGAATTTGACACATTTAATAAATATGCAATCAAAAAAATTATAAAACTATCCACCTTTTACATTTTGATGGATCTTGATAGCATACAACTAATAAACTGCATATTTTTCCAAATCCAAAACACCTGATAAGTTTCTAACAAGAAAAAAAAAACCCTGATAAGTCTACTTAATCAGTTCAACAGTCAAAAGTGAATAAATATAACGGGAACTTGAGAATTTTGTTTGCCAGGTGGGAAGTAGAACAATCAAATCTTACCATGTGCTGTAATTGGATCCTTGTGCCTGTGCAGGTCACTTTCATTTTCCAGTTTGTTGAGGGGAAGCATATTTTCTGATGTAAGACCCACCTTCTCACGAAGATAATTGTGCTGAGATTTCAACCTTTTGTAAGCTTCAATGACATGCAACCTTTTCCTTTTCTCAGCCTGCAGCTCAGATGATATTGACTCAACTTCTTTAAGTACCCTTTGATATGAATCAACCCCTTCAGATGATTCCCCTCTTCCAATACTCTGATGTGGCAGATTAAGTTTCTCCTCCAACCTTCTCATTTTTTCCAGAAGAAGTTGTTTCTCCTTCTCAAGCACATCCAACTTTTTCTTATTCATCAACAGTTCTGAGCTCTGCACATCTATTTGTTTCATCAACTGCTTCTGCATTTCTTCCTTTTCCTCGACCTCTTGTGTTTTAATACTGAGGATTTTATGAATTCTTGTAGCTTCTTCATTTGACTCAACTATTTGAGCCAAAAGCCGATTCCTCTCCTTCTCAGAACCCTCAATCTCACAGATCAATTCCAAGTTCTTAGCACGTAAAGTTTCCCGCAACTTTATCTCATCTGCCATTTTCTCGTCCTTCTTTCTCAGGCCAAGCTTGAGATCCTCAACTTCTTCCTCCAACTCTTTCACTCTCACAATCGACCCTTTGATCTTTTCAACATGCTGTTTCAGTATCCCTTCCCTTTCCAAAATCAAGGACTCTTTTGACTGAACCAACTCCACCAAATTCTTGTGCAACACTAATCCTTTATCAATTTCTTCACTCTTCTTCCCGATCTCCCTTTCCAGCTCCTCAATTCTGAGCTGTCTAGCAAGCAACTCCTTCTCCAATGGCTCTTTTACTTTGGCCTCCTCAGCCTTCAACAGCCGGTTTTCCTCCAGAACTGGTTGGTTTTCAAGCCTCATTTTCTCAATCTGAAGTAACAATTCATTTTCCTTCTCTTTACAATGCTCTTCCAGAGATTTTCTGGCCTCCGAGTAAAATTTGTGTAGTGTTTTAGATTTTGACTGGAAATTAGGATAAAGCTTCCTACAAAATAAAAACTCTATCTGCGAAATCCTATCTTTGGCTTCTTGAATCGAAGCAACCAGCACCGTACTAAGCTCAGTAATCACTTTCTCATCATCACCAGCAATGGGATACCCTAATTTCGGAGACTTGAGAGGGAGTTCCTGTGCATCCATCTTTCGATTGAAATATACATAAAAAGAGAGAGAGAGGAGTTAAGTGCTACCAGAGAGAGTAACGAGAGCTTACTTTAAGGATCAATGGAGAAGATGGAGATCGATAAGAGAGACGAACAAAATTTGAAGGAGGGAGGGTTTATGGGTTCTGGTTTCTGCGATTGGTCTCACGCGCGGGCTTCTTCTTTCAAAAACACAAAAGGCTTGGCGCGGAAGATTTGCGGTATGAGATGAAAAATTAAATTTGCTGAAGGTCATTTTCCATGATTTACCAAAAACTAGAGCTATATTTTAATTCATTTTCTACTTTTAAATATATTTTGTTAACAAATTTTACCTTTTTTTTGTATGTTAAGATTTATATTGAAATAGTTTGGAAACCATTGCATTTTAATCAAATTTTTTAATAAAATAAAACTGGCAATTTAATTACTTTAAATCAATCAATATATTAATGAAATAAAACGTGATACCTTTTTTATTTTATTGAAGTTTTAATTTCACCACTACTCTCAATTCATGAGGACATTTAATATTTGATTCCTTTCTGGTGAGGTCCATATAAAAATTACATTGCATCATTTCAGAAATTGAAAAAAACAAAAATCAGTTTCTCTAGTGTAGAACAAGTGACATCTAGCCAGAACTAGTTACCGACGATGACCAAAAATACCAAATGAGGCTCTAAAATTTTAAAAGAAAGTTGGGAGATTGATAAAATAATGGGAAAAAGATAAATAAATACCCCATAAATATTAAAAATTATGAAAGATACTCAAATTTTGTAAATGACAAATAAGGGGCATAAAATTGATAAGTTTTAGTCATTATCTGTTAAGTTTTAGTTATTCTCTGTTAAATTATTTTAGTCATTATTTACTCAATTTTAGTCATTCTCTGTTGAGTTTTTGTCAGAGATCCTTATTTGTTATTTACCAAATTTAAGTCATCTCTCAAACTTTTTAATGTTTAGAGGGTATTTATTTGTCTTTCTCCCTAAAATAATACCTTTTCAATTTTAAAATTATAAATAAGTAATTTTTTAATAAAATTGAGTTGACAATTGTTATAGAAGTTTAATTAATCCCATTACTTTTATAGATTACATGACTGATTTGAGATTTTAAAATTTAAATGATATTTATATATTATTCTATCAAGAATTTTAATAATGTTTTTAGAATACATAAGAATGAAGAAAACTAGCAACATCTAGGCATGCATTTACTTTCATGTAGTTACATTTAGAGCTAAGGTGCTAAAATAGTTATGAAGTTTGTTCAAAAGTGCAAAAATAACTATAAATTATTTTTAGGTGCAAAAGTAACCATAATTTTTGAAAAAGTGCAAAACTGTTAAAGTACTGTTCAAAACCGTGAAATTATTATTCAAAATCATTAAAGTGTTGTTTAAAACCGTTAACTGTAACATCCTAATATTTTTGACTCGCTAGATGAGGAATTTAGGGTAAGTAAAGGGCCAGATTATGGTTACTTAAAGAATCCTTTTTAAAAAGAAAAATCGAATGGGTAATTCGTACACATCTTCTTTTTGTTTCTCGAGCCTATAGTGAGTTACAGACAAAGTTTGAAAAGATCAAATCTTTGATGATTCCATCATACATGATTGAGTTGCGAAAACTTCTAGATAGGTATCCTACATCTGAACTGAATTCTTTCTAGTTAAAGAATCTCTTTTTAGTTGCTCTGAAACAATTAGGAGATTCTCTAGAAAAAATACGGGGTTTTGTTTCTGGTGGCAACATGCTATGGGGTGGTGGTCCCACTTATGGGGTCAAATCAATACGTTCTGAGAAGAAATATTTGAATCCCATCGATCTCATAAGTATCATACCAAATCCCATCAATCGAATCGCTTTTTCGAGAAATACGAGACATCTAAGTCATA
>JBAGKO010000014.1:2767510-2782008 GCA_037177275.1 Acacia concinna
TATATATATATTTATTTATTTATTTATTTATTTATTTATTTGTATAAGAATGGAGGGTGGATATTGGAGGTGATGGTGGGGAACTTCTTTAGAGTGAGAGGTTTGGGCACCGAAGATGCTATTTTTGGATTATCATAGTCCATTCGTTTCTATTTATAAGATTCCGTTAACTTTTTTGAAGAATCCTAAAAAATTGAAAGCTAATTACATTACTTTAAGACATTAAAGTTTATCAGTTTTTTAATTTATATTGTTTGATTTATAAACTACTATATAATATAATAAAACACAACATATGATATTATCAAGTAATATAATTAGCTTTCTTATAATTTTATTAAGATTTTTTAAAAAAGTCTTATAAATAAAAATGGAAATAATAATAAAATATACTCTTGGAAACAAAATGACAAATAGAAGAAGATGGGATTGCAAAACAATACAAAAGGCCTGCAGTGAAGATTAACATGCTCTTGTGATGCACACGAAACAGTGACCTGAAAAGTCAATGTTAAGGGTGCAATTAAACCATGTGACACACTTTTTTGTTTGCCCAAAGACATTAATTCAACTTTTAAATTGTTAATTTTAAATTATTTTCTTCATGATATCGACAAATTACTTTAGCCAAAGTTTAAATTCTTTGAACCAGGTGTATTCACAAGATTCATCAACATGCTAGTGGAACAACTGACAGTTTAACTAGTCCCGATTTAATCATGAAATTCAAGAAATTAATTGAAATGCCCTGTTTACTCAATCATGAAATTGGAAACCTTGATAAACTTGTCAACCATGTCAAACATAATGTACTCAAAGACGCTAGGGAAAGATGATGACCTTTTTTTCATGCATAAATTATGCAAACTATAAATCTACTATAATACAGAGACATAAAAATAGTTCATAAAACTTTCACTTGGATCCAAAAATGGTTTCTAAAATCTTTATATAACCCACTTGGTTTTGACTTAAGAAAGATGACCCCTTAACAATAATCAAGGAGGAGATATGAGGAAAGAAGTGAGGAAGATGGCTAGAGCATTTTAAAAAACACATGTTATGTTAATTAACTTAATTAACCTCCTTACTCGATCAGGTAAATCTTATATTAAGGATTAAAGGAAGTATATCATCAATGTAACTAATAAAGACATAAATAAATCATAAACTTTCACTTGGCTCCAAAAATGACTTCCAAATTTTTGTACAACCAACTTGGTTTTGACTTGTAATCAAAAAATGAGTTCATAGAAGATATCTCACTTCTTTTAGTAGTCCCCCATATCCCACTCCATCTAGTAGTATTAGTAGAAGGATCATTTGGACTTCCATCTTTTCCAAAGCTAGCTTTAGCAAGCTCTCTCAGTTATTTCAGTCATAGTTTATCAGTTGAACCCAAACTACTTCTACTACCTAAGTTTTAAAATCTTTCTTCTGAGAAAGTAACTTCCCTTGTTGTTTCTTCATTCCCCCCAACAAGATTTTTGGGGAACCTACTTTCCAAGCTCTTTATGCATCTATGAGGAATGAGATATAGGAGAAACCCAATGGGAGCTATGTTTAAACCTTTCAAGAATAACTTCTCCTCAGGGCCTAACAACCTTGTTTGTCTGTATAAAGCATACCAGTTATTCATAATATGTGCCAAAAACCCCACTAGGAATAGAATCAGCATAAAGATTCCAAATTTAGAATAAGCAAATAGAGCAACTTCACATGAGAGTGAGATGATCTCAACTAACTGAACTTTTTTTCTTTATGAACGGCTTCTGCAGCACAACAAAGGAGAGCTGAAATGCAAAAATGGAGAGTATGATGGTGTTATAAATGGGCCAGTGTATGTTGCTAATCCAGGGGCCCACGTAGACAAAGGTCCAAATAACAAAGAGGATCATAGCATTGAAAATGCCTTGCTGCCATGTAAGAGTAATAGACAGCGTAAGATCAATTGGAAGGTGCGAGAGAATACAGAATAAGAAGGGGATTCGGTTTAGGAAAATGGCATGATTTGATTTGAAGAATCTTCTCCATGATTGTTCTCTTCTCCTTACTGGAATCCTTTCTTTCTTTTAAGTTTCTGGAATATTGTTATGCTGCTATGCCAGTATTAGTTTCTTGCTGCAATTTTATTTTGACGAATGCAATTTTGGATTCTCTGAAATAGACTTTTTGCCTTCAATAAAATACAATATCAAAGATAGATTGCATTTATTTGAGTTTGTGTTCGATTATTTCCTAGAGAACTATATCTAGGTTTCAAGAGGACAGAAATTAATGGTCATGCAACCTAAAAATGTTATGGTTGTAATACCAAAAATATATGCCCTCCGATTTATAATATAAATCACTTTTAAAAGAATGTTTGAGTACATAATATAAGTCTATTGAAAAGTAATAAATGATTATTTATCAATTTTGCCTTAATATTTAAATATGACTTTTTGTACGTTGTCTCTCATTTAAAAACTACTTTAATATAGGTTAAGTTGAAAAAAAATTAATTTAAGGCAAGTTTAGTTAGTTAACTGCAATTTTTCAGTTTTTATTAAATAATTGAAGCGTTTTATAACATAGACAAGAGGGAGTATACTAATTACCAAACGTTTTGCTATGATTAAAAAAGAAAAAAAAATGTTCCACCTTCATTAAAGCACCTACATGCTAATCAACATTTTACCAGGTTTATATAATTGTATTAAGTTATACTTCCTCCATTTTTAAATATAAGATCCAATTAATTTTTTTTTAAGATTAAGAAAGATTAGTAAGTTATTTAATCATATCACATAATTAATTATTTTAATATATAAAATCATTGTAATGGATAAACTTATACAATACATTATGCATTAAACAAGATAAGCGTTAAGTCTATGACACATTGAGTTGGGTGATATTATCATATTTTGTACCTTATGCTAAATATACACTTAACTAAATAATAATTAATTGATTGTGAGTTGTTAAGTATGAAGCCCAATGTCTAAAAGATAGGTCCCACATTATGGAGCTGCACTCATCATGGCAGAGCTGTCCAAATTGTCCAACAACCCAAATGGCACGCAATTTCCAAAGTCTTCAAGGTCAATTAAGTCAATTCACTACATGTCCAGCGACAGTTAGCTAATCAGTAATAATCACATTACAATTTTGACCCCACCCACAAATGTTCCAATTTCCAATCTGATTTTTTCCCTCTCCAATGAATGAACAAATGGTGCGCTAATGCTCTGACAAATACCGTCCGTGGACTTTTGTACAAAAAAAAAAAAAAAAAGAGTCCCTCCCATTTCAGATCTTGACGAAGACGAGGTTGTTTAGTCTTCATCTTTTGCTTTAGCTTTTTGTGTAATTCTAATCCATCCTCATGCGTGGAACTGGTGACCAACTACCACCGTCGTCGGGGCCTCCTCCACCGCCACGCACCTCCATGGACACGCTTTTCAATGGTGGATCCTCTGGCGGCGCCGGCTTTGGTTTCAACAGCCCCGGTCCCATGACTCTGGTTTCCAATTTCTTCAACGAGAACGACGACTTTAAGTCCTTCTCTCAACTTCTCTCCAGTGCTATGCCGCTGTCGCCATTGGCAACCGATGGCGGCGTCGCCGGCACTGGTCTTAAGCAGGATAGACCTTCTGTTGAGCAGTCTCAGCCGATGTTCATGGTTAACCCGACCGCCGGCTACATCGGTGCCCCAAGGATTTTTCCAGCTTCTCAGGTAAAATAAAATCTTACTACTTCTAAATATATTCCTTCTATGGTCCTTGAAGCCAACTTGTTAACAGGTCTCACCTCAGGCAGTTCCGGTCAACGAGAATAATACATCATCACCGGCGACTTCCATTGCTAAACAAGTTGAGATGGCGGCAAGAACCTCAAATCCAGATTCCGGTGTGACGTCCATGAAGGAGTGCCCAGATGATGGATTCAACTGGCGCAAGTATGGGCAAAAACAGGTGAAAGGTAGTGAATTCCCTCGGAGTTATTACAAGTGCACGCATCAGAGCTGTCCCGTGAAGAAGAAGGTGGAGAGATCAGTAGACGATGACCATGTCGTCGCCATCATTTACAAAGGACAACATAATCATCAAGCCCTTCGCCCTACCAACAAGGGCGCAAACTTGTATCAGTCATCAGCTAATGAACATGAAGCAGAAGGATTAAGTGAGAGTGATGAGGAAGATGCTGAAGTGGAAGAGAATAATGATGAGCCTGACCTAAAGAAGAGAAGGCAAGGTTTTTTGTTTTTTTTCCCCATCCCATTATTGTGCGTGTTGATGATGGAAATTAAACGAGTATATATATTATGTTGTTAGATATATATATATATATATATATCTCTGTGTGTGTGTGATAAAGAAGAGAGAATTTTATTGGAATGTGCAGAAATACAGAAGGTATGGTGTGTGAGGGGGTGAGGTCACAACATAGGACAGCCATGGAGCCAAGGATTATTGTGCAGACAACAAGCGAAGTTGACCTGTTAGACGATGGTTATAGATGGCGAAAGTATGGCCAAAAAGTTGTCAAAGGCAATCCTTTCCCAAGGTTAATTACCTCTTACTTACCATTAATTATTATTCTCTTTTTAGGTTAATTAACTATATAGTTATACACATTCATAATCATAATTGTTCTTCTTTGGATGAAGGATACTAGCTCCTTTTACTTCTTAACTTGATATATATTTACCTGATTTAATTAGATTAAGAATGTTAATTAAACCCGTTAATGTTATCTTCATGTATTTTTTAAAACACGCTGACGATTTTCACTAATTCCCTCTCTTAGTCAAGAGGGATAAATTAAAAAAAGATTAACATATATGAATAACACGTCTTATACTAAAATAAAAATTAACTCCTTAAACATATCTTATATTAAAGACATTAGAGAGTATCAAAGTACTTCACTGACTAGTGATACTACAAAGTGAGCGAACTAGTTTGAACACCACCTTGTTCATATGCTTCCTCATGTCTTAATTATAAATCTGTTAACTTTTTTTTTAGAAAATTTTAAAAAAATTAATTATATTATTTTAAAATATTAAAATTTATTATTTTTCTTCAAATTATATTGTTTAACTTATAAGCTAATACATAATATAATAAAACATAATATATTATATGAATAAGTAATATAATTAACTGTCTTATAATCCTCTAAAAAAAGTCAACAAACCCTTATAATTAAGACAGGAGAGAGTATATAATAAAAGGATCAAATGAACACCATATAGCCCAAATTAAAGGGCTATAAGAAAAAAGAGTAATTTTTTTATTAAAGTTCTGAAAATCTTATTAATTGGTATTCTCATTTGGCCCGTAAATTGATGGTTTAAAGAACTGATAGTTTAATATATTTATTCCTGGAACTAAAAACGATTAGACTAAATTAATCTTGTAGCGTGATTTATTAGAATTTTTTTATTGTATATTGATACTTGTATCCTCAATGTGAGGTATTACTTCTGGTGAATATGAAGGATTTTAATTATTCAATATGAATGTCCTCAATTAAAATAAATTATATAGACATTAATTACGTGCTCCATCATAGTTCTTTTTTACTTATTAAGTTGTTTCAATGTATGTTTCTTAATGTGGAGCGGTATCAACACGTTATAATACTTGTTATTGTTGCTAGATAAGCCACACAATTCCCCATAAAACATAAAATGAATTAGTGCAGTGACCATAATTTTGAATTTAATAAATCATAATCAACCATTATGAAATTCGAGTTTCCATAAATAACATGATTAATTTATGGTAACCCACGTGAAAAATTCGACCAAATAATTATGTCGATCTGCTAAAGTTATTTTTCATTGAAGCTCACTTTTTAATACTCAGATCTCTAACTACCAGGTGCCAAACAACTTCTTTAATTTTATTATTCTTCCTAGTTTTGCAGACTCAGGTCTCTAACTACCAACAACTTCTTTAAAACTCCCCACTAAAAAATTTGAATTATTTGCATTCACCGCTCATATTGTACTATAATAACTACTCTGCCTTATTCATTATTATAAGGTACTCCATTCGCCTCAAAATATAAGAGACATTTAATTGAATATCTTAATTTGAAATAGAGATTAAGAACAATAAATATACCGGAATTGTTTCCCCTTTTTACTAAATACCCTTATTAGTGAGGAAATATAAAATAAGAGAGATAATACCTTTATTAAAGTCCTTCACTCTCTCTCTCCTCCTACCCCTATCTTCTTTTCTCAAAAATGATAATTTTTATTGTCAACACAAGTATTAATATATTGATATTGAATAAGGGCAAAATTGAAAAATAAGAATTAAAATACAAGACATTATTCAAATGTCTTTTATATTTTGGGATAGAGTAAGAGTGACTGTTGTCTCTTATATTTTTGGACAAAGGGAGTATCAATTAACAAGTTTTTAAGGACCATTTATTTAATTTTTTTCATGCTATTCATATTTAATAAGAGTAGTGGTGGAATAGAGTAATAATTAATATGATATTTGAGTTTAATGTAAGTAGTAATGGTAATGTTATAAATCACTTGAATTTTATGATAACTTTAATGTTTTTAACGGTTTTTATTGATTTGTGAGAAATGAGAGATGATGCCTTATGATAAGGATTAGATGGATTACTTAACTAATTTGAGTAGTTTTGGGTATAAAATGTGAGGATGATCTTTTTTTAAAAAAAAAAAATTAGTAGTCTAAAGTATTTTTTAGTGGCACTTAATATCTTAGCTGTGACATAAAATAGTGTTTTAGTAGCTCCTATTAATTAGGAAGGTGCACTCTAAAATATTTTTAATAGTAAATTACCTTTTTCATTTATACATATTAAGAATTATTGAAAAAATATTTTAGAGTGCACCTTCTCAATTAATGGGAGCTATTGAAAAAATCTTTTATGTCATAAAGTATACAAAAGATTATTTTAAAATACTGAGTACCACTAAAAAAATACTTTAGACTACTAAATGTTATTTTTCAAATAAATAAAATTATACCACCCTCACATTTTAAACCAAAAACTATTCAAAATAGTGTAGTTTTAAGCAATAGAGGGGTAAAGGATTGGAGGAGAGCAGCCGGATTCCTTATATTTAAGACCAAACACTACTCCAACTAGCTCATGCATTAGGCACCAGTTCCTTTGTAATTTTCCCAGAAAACTTATATTTGTATGAAATGTAGGAGCTACTACAAGTGCACAACTACAGGCTGCAATGTTCGGAAACATGTGGAGAGGGCATCCTCAGATCCTAAAGCTGTGATTACAACGTACGAAGGAAAACACAATCATGAGGTGCCAGCAGCGAAAACTAACAGCCACACCATCGCTAACAACAACTCTGCATCATCACAGCTAAGACACCACAATTCCACATTACCAGACAGACACAGTTTCAACCAGCAACAGCAACAGCCTGTGGCACGTCTTAGGTTGAAGGAAGAACAGATAACCTAGTTTTCCTCCTCCCATATATTCTGTTAACACAGGCTTCAACACCAGGTATATTCCCAGCAGAAAACTTAGGACCATTCTCAATCAGTTTATTTTAAGTGATTTTATAGCAGATCCAAACTGAAGCTAAGATGTTGTTTTCTTCTATAAAATTTTTTTAAAAAAATTAAAGGGGTAAGTACTAATGGCATAAGATTATAAGCGGGATGGAATCCAAGACTGCCATTTATAAGGGAGCTTATTTATCACAAAGTTATAAGGCTATTGGCTACATGTTGTATCTAAAACACTTGGAATATTATATCAGAAGAAACTTCCCTGAAACTCGTCCTGATCCTAGAAGTTGCAATTCAATAGACATATTTATATATTCTGATGTCCTGGGCATCTTCTTTTTCAGGCTAGAGGGCCAAAGTTTTGATAAAGATGTGATTTTTATTGTTTCATTTTGTAATTCGTTGCTGGGAAATTTGCATGGTTGAGTTGAATATGAAGTCAATGTATCGGGTTCCTTTTTTTAACAAGATTAGGGGGAGTGAAGTGTAATTTACATCATTATTTGTTGATCATATCTCAATTATTATCTTTTTGGCATTTGCGACCAAGTCAAGCAATGGCAGACAAAAAATCATCATTACATATGATCAAATTTGTAACTTTAGACTTATTGTACAGATCATGATGATTTTTTTTTTTTGTTGTGGTAATATTATCCAGCAGGGGTCAACTTTTAGTTACAGTAAAAACTAGAAACTTTATGAAGCTATTAGATTTCAGAAACATCAGAGACTCTGCAACTTCTGATTGAGGTTCATACCTGCCTTGCCTATACAGCTAGGAGAGAAAATCTCAACCCAAAAAAATAAAAAAAATTGGTGCGGGGAAATAAAATATATTGGGAAACATGAACTTACCATCTCTACATGGGTACTTTGACACACATCTCAGAGATGATAAAGATTCGTCATACCAAGTACAATTTGGGATTTTTACAGCAACATGACATTTTATAATATATATTCAAACACATTTATATACATATCACAGAAAGGAAGCTAAGGTTTCTTCCAATTTGCTTCCTCTTCTTCCTTTCTTCCTTTCTTCCTTTTTCCCCCTCCTGATACTTTAAAAAAAGAAGCTGGCTCTTACCCATTAAATGGTATTGGCAACCAAATAGGCCAATTCTTTACAAGTCATCCTTCTTCATTGTTTTGTGGAGAAAGAAGCTGGCTCTTACCCATTAAACCACCTGAGTTAATTCTCTTGCAGTTACAAGAGTAGGAATTTGGCCACGGTTAACAAAATCAATCTTATTTAATCGTAGGCAGCACAACACTTGCTCTGGCAATTCCTCTGCCTTTTGTGCCTGTTAAAAGCATAGCAAGAGAGGGAATAAAAATGGAAGCTTTTTCTTAAACTAGACACTCTACAGTCATACTTTCATCTGTTTAGAGAAGGAATAAGAAACAAGACCTTATTTAGGTAACTATGGGATATGCAACAATCTACTACGTCCGGTTCTTAATATAAGATATCGTGCATTAAGGACCAGAGGTAATATTACAAAACTAGGTAGGGTATTTTGTAAATTTGTAGTAGCAAGTATACAAAATGTCATGATTATTTAATGGCAAACATACTATACCTGGATAGTTAAGCCCAGATCGAGTATTCCATGCTTTGTTCGTTCTCGAAGTGCATCGAGCCCTTTCCTAGATATGTAGCTAAAGCGATGAATATCCAGGTCGATCTCAAAGTAGTTAGGCCCCTGAAATTAAAGCACACAATAAGTATCGAGAACTTCAGAAGCAGAGGAATCAATATGTATTGCAAAGTGAGCTTCATGTTTTGCTAAAATAAAAGTTAGGATATATAAAACTAAACCAAAGATATGTTATCATGTAAAAACCTTTATATCTGAATAAAAACAAACGAGATTGCCGTGTATACCTTAAAGAAATTGTGCTGAGGACGCGAAAGCACTGGTTTGCCATTATAAGCATTTATAAGCCTCTGCTCTGCAGAACTAAGATGAAGATCCTCTGGATTGACGACGCCGGCCAAAATTTTTAGCCTTTCCCTAAAGGGAACCGTGCTTTCTGAGGCAAATCCTTTCACCTTCTCCTTATCATCAGCTACTAATTTCTGTTACACGTGAAAGGATTTCTTTACCGGGAAAATTCATCTAAATCTGTAAACGTGTAGATTTAAAATTAAAAAAAGTTGCAACTAATGAAAATTACCTGGATGCTCTCCTTAAAGTGAGGAGAGATTTGTTGGTCAAAATTCTCAGACACTTTAAAATAGAGCACAAGACTCATGCCCTCCCCATCATTATCACCAAACATGCTAGCAGTATATGTAGGCAACTGGAAAAGGCAGCACAATTTGTTATATAACATTCTTTTCGTGAAACTTGAATAGGAAAAATGATATTCTTAGGACAAAATTTGTTATATATAGTTTGAGATGGAAACTTAACCTGGATATTGATAATAAGGAGAGAAGGTACTTCGTTGTGTGCTTTGATCGAAGGAAGTTCAATATGCTGAGCAATGTGATTTAATTTCTTTGGGCTGACAAATATATCAGCACCTACGGGCATGTAAGGGCTGAAATCTGGAGCGGTGGACTTCTGCTTATTTCTGCATAGTTAATTAGTCGAATATAAATCTTCGATCTATCTAAGGAGGCAAAAATTTAATCGATAGAACGGGTTCTAAACATAGATGCATTAAACATGTCAAAACATTGATGTATACAATTTGTGGACATGCCTGAAATAAGTTTTGCCACGGACATTGAAGGCTGAAGGCGAAAGAGGAGACCAAGAACCAGACGGTGGCTTATCTTCATTTGAACATGGGATTTGAAGCCCAAATCTGGGACGATAAAGAAACTTCTCGGTTGCACCTGAGAAGTGAAGTAGAATTAAATGATCTACTGACATAAAATTTTCACATTTTACCAATGACAAGATTAAATTTTATATAGGAGACAAAGTCAGGATCAATCACGCATGAAACATGTGAATGGAATAATAGTGTTACCTTAAACCTTTGCAAACAGGTTAGATTCTTATGATTGGAAAAGGAAAGCTCTAAACCAAGTACTTACATAGTTCAGTCTTCTCATTTCCGTCAACAGATGTCCTCTTCATAGAAACCATGATAACTCTCGACTGCGTTATTTGAGATGATTGAACGTTCGATTGAACATGATTCGTGTCATTGATATTGAGGTAGCTCTCATAGTATTCCTCATATTTGCCCTCTGAATCTACAAAGCAAGATGAACTTTCATACTGGAGTAACTGAGTATTTGTGAAGCTCCCTGTAGCATCCATCACCCACGAGTCGAAAGGAAAACAAGCAGTCAGCCAAAAAGGAAGAAATTAAAACAACACTTGAACGAACACAAAGTCTCGATCATCATTGATCGGTCTTCGGTTTCAATCAGATTTATATGCATTACCTCCATAGACACTGATATAGTCATCATCTGAATCAGACTCTATCATGCTAGAAGAGTCAAACCATGCTTCCTCTTGGCATGTTCCTGCAAAATAAGTTTGTGTCACACACACACACGAAAGAAATTCCTAGGGAAAACTGATTAAAAGTACTTGTTTGAAAACTTTATTGGTCAAAGAAACCTGGTGCAACTCATCTTTAATAGGTGCAACTTATCTTGAATTATATGCAAAAGTTTTCAAATCGTAAGTCATTTGCACATAAGTAAAGCTATGTCACACACAACTAAAGAAAAGTTGCACCTACTTAAATTCAGGTATTTCAATTCAATAAAATGTTTGAACGAATACTTTTAACCCTGATCAATCATTATAATTAGAAAATCCATCAAATTTGACAATGCCCCCTAAGTACCATCCCACAAATATCAAGCAAATGTGACAGACAAAGGTACCGTTTTGGTCTAGTTGACTGTGGCTGTGGTATTGCAACTGGGTAAGTTGAAACTTTCTGTTCGAGACATTGGATATCCGGCAAGCCGAAGGAGCTCCCTTATCAAAATCGAAGTGAACAAAGTCGCCATGAGACACATCAGGAAGCGTAGCAGTCCTACGCCTCCCAAATCTGTGCCTTCTTTTATGAGTTCGGCTCTTTCTGTTTGATGTGGAAGAACAGATCCCCATGGAAGATCCTAGCTTCTTCAATAACTTAGACAACATCAAGAGTTTCTGTAATTATATGTATTGGTACCAACTCAGAAAAGAATCTTAAACACAGTGCCTATAATCTTCTCTTAGAAGAAATAACCTGCCAGCCATATTCAAACACTAAAATGTTACATTTAACGAGGAAAAAAGTGCAGAATTAATCAGTAACAAATACAATAGAAATGTCAGATTTGTACCAGCTTGAAAAAATTTGAAAATTTACAGAGGGAAAAATTTTTCTCCTCACCCAAAACCAAACTGTGAAACCCCACAACTAGACCAAACTATGAAGATCGCCTGAGAACAAAAAAAATGAATATACAGAATTACAGATCCCTCAGCAGATGCTTGAAGGACAAAAAAGTGACAGCCATTTTTTGCAAATCAATAAAAAATTCCAGGTTCAAACTCAAAACATGCATAATCGTCTAAACACAAACATAACTGAATTTCCTTTTTTAAAAGCAGAGGCTAGGCTCGCAGAGAAGAAAACAACAACGAGCCTTATCCCATTTGGACTTGGCTACATGCATCGCACCTAACCGAAAACAAAACAAGATAAAAATACAGAATGAGGATAAGCTATTCATGATTAAACACATGCATGAAATAAGAGAGAAGAAGAACCTTAGGAGTGAGGCAGGGGATCTTGTAGGGTTGAAGAAGATGAAGCATAAGGGAGGAATCGTCGTTCCCAGAAAGGAACTAGGATTCCTCTGTCGTCTCTCTCTTTCTGTCTGTGTGTTGTTCTTTGTTGTTTCTGAATGAGAAAAACAGAAGCTTTCCAAGACAATTCCAGAGAGATAGAAACAATGGAACTAACAATTTAAAAAAAAAAAAAAAAACAACCTTACAACACAGAGTCCGTTGTATTCGGATCCTCCTTTGGTTGTTGTCACTATATACTCCGTCCGTTTTCTTCCGCTCCCTCAATTTCTATCTGTCTGTTAATTTTTTTATTTTTGTTTTTCCTTCCCCCACCTTCGTCTTCTGTGTTTTCGCGGCAAAAAGATAACTGAATTCAAGGTCACACTTTTTCATGTCCACGTGTCAATTGTTACAGCCTGCGAACTCCTGTGTTTGACACGTGGAATGGAACTTCCTGCATAATTTACTGCCTACGACATAATTTCTCAATATTTCAAGACAATTTCAAAGGACAAAGCTGACAAGAAAGAAGATATTTAAGAGATTATAATATAAATAAAATTTTCTATTCAAGGCTTCGGATTAAAATTTAAATTTAGCGTGTGAATGTTGTAATATAGAGTAGCAAATTGCAACATCCTGGCCAAAAAAATAAAATAAAATTGCAACATCCCGCTCAATGGTGTTTTGTAGTCAATAAGTTCCCCAAAATGTAAAATTGCAAATAAGATAAACCCAGGTTATTAAACCCGAACTAAAGATAATCGGTCCGGGAGACTAACCCAAGTTACTATTTTTTGTTTAATTTGATTTTTTTTTTTTTACTTTCTTCAGAATTTTATAGTAATAATTTTGAGATCTTCACTTTTTTATCGGTTTTATTTCAAGTTAATTCTAATTAATTCCAATCTAACTTACTGATCACTCACCCAATATCTTAATTTAGTGTCTAGATTCCTTATAACCTTGAGATAAACATATTTTCTTGGTTTAAATTAGTCAAATGTTGTATTCAAATACCGAAAAATTATTTAGAACAGAAATGTGATTATCTTTATTCGTTATCCATAAAAAGCCCTGAAACTAGAGCACAAGTACATATTTGATGTTGGGTTAAAAATTATGAAAATTATTGTTTTATTTCATTTTTTGTGTGGAAGCAGATAGGTGAGCCTATGATTTTGAAAAACTTCTAATTGGATGAAAACTGAAGGCATCATAGATAAAGTATTTTTGTTGTTATTGAAAGATGCAAATACAGTCAGGCGAGACAGAACTTTCAATCAAGAATCCTTCATATAATAATTCATCACCTAATCTAATCTAACCGGAGAAATTTATAATGAGGTCTTAAATAAGAGATTTTACGTCAAATAGATTTTATGAAATCTCGTATTTACAGTTAGATCTTAATGTTGTAAATTTCCGCTGCTAATGTTGTAAATTACAAACTCAGGAGCTTGTAAATGAGGTTGTAATTTACAACCCCAGCAGTACAATTAACAACTCCAGAGTTGTAAATTAGGACCTGACAGTAATAAATTCCTGAAACTTGGGACCTGACTGTAAATACGTGATTTCACAAGACCTATTTAACATAAAGTCCTTTATTTAGAACTTCCTTATAAATTTCCCATCTAATAACCCACGACACCTCTTGCTTGCTGGTTCCTGCCTCTTTTCATACTATTTGTACTTGGTACAATGAATCCATCCCTACATTTGAAAAACTTAAAAACAAAGAAAGAAAATAAAAAGAGAAAATTGAGAGAGAAAATGCCCCATTAAAAATTTTATTAGTAAGAGGGATTTGATAAATTTTCATGCACAAAAATCACTAGTATTATGTAAATTTTTCACATATACAATATCAGTAATTTAAAGATCAATTGAATTTTTTATGAGGACATTTCCTCAATTTTTTTAAAAAAATTTTGTGTACATTTTTTTTATGAAAAATAAATTTCGCATTAGGAAATAAACTTACAACTCACAAAGGTCCCTAGAATAGAACGTATATTATACAGTAAACACGATACTTGATTTGACACAACTTTAGTCGCCACGAGGTTAAATACAAAATTTTTACCACGAATTAAAATGCAGTATAGTGCAATTAACTCGGGATCGTTCTCTTATCAAAAAGCTTTTTATTTTGACTTCCCTAAATTAAACTAAGTGTTAAAAGCATGGTTAG
>JBAGKO010000014.1:2782108-2808648 GCA_037177275.1 Acacia concinna
TGGACCCTCCTTGACACAAACATTTTAGATTTTGACAAGTTAATTCGATGTCCAGAAACCCCACAGAAGAATTTCATAACATCTCTAATCTCCTCCAACTGGCTAATAGATGCCTCACCAAACAGTAACAGATCATCCGCAAAGAATAGGTGAGAGATTTTAGGTCCATTCCTACCAATCGGTAAAGGTTTCCAACAACCATCCTCCACTTCATGATGAATAATCTGGCCTAATCTTTCCATTGCCAACACAAAGAGATACGGGCTAATCAGGTCACCCTGCCTAAGTTACTTATCATAAGCCCATAAAAAAAATAAGTCACTTATCATAAGCCGCATTCAAACGGGCTCATTAGCTATAGCAACACGGGCCCATTTGGTTGGAAGAATTTTTGGGAATGGAATGGAATTGGTAGGAGAAGGATATTATCATGGTTGGGATGGGATGATGAGAAGAAAATGAGAGAAAGACAGTGAAAGAAGTCAGACCCGAATTGACAGGAATAGAAAATATTTTACCTCTTAACAATGGAAAAGAAAATGGGTTGACAGGAAAAAATTTTATTTAGTTGGAAGAAAATAAAGTAGGAAAATAACGCAAAAGACTATTTAAATGTGTGGACTTCATTGTTACTCCTACCCCATCATCTTCAGCCTTTGGACCCCTTCTCTGCCAGACTCTCCCTTCCTCCTCCTCCTCCCTTGTCTCTCTTCCTCCTTCCTTCGCCAAAGGCCAACTCCACTAAGTTGATGCCATCAAAAACCACTGTCAAATCTATATCCATCCTGGCACGAGTCTTAAGAGGGAGTTGAAGAAAACGAAAGCTTGCTTTCCTTTGTTGCTTTCTATGCAGAATAGATCTTCGTTGAGTTCTCTTCAGAGTCACTCCTTTGGTCTACCCTCAACTACAACGGTGTTTTTAGCGTCACTCTTCCTCTCCATTTTGCGACGTCTCCGTCGCATATATGAAGAGGGCATATTTCAGGTGATATTTTCTTCTATGCTAGCAGGACGAGGGATTCTTGCACTCAATACCTATTAAAAAAAAAAAAGAATAAAAAAAGGGTGGGACTTCCTTCGACTTACACCAAAATAATGTAAAAATATTATAGAGGTGCAAGGGAGGGATCCTTGTCAAGGAGCGGATCCCTCCTCATACCAGCAGTAGGTTTTAAGATTGGTTGATATTCATCGGTTGATAAGGGGTAAATTTGTCTTCATGATTTTCTAAGCACGCCAAATGCATAATAGAAAATCTGTCGCCGCTAGAATACATTTTCCTAGGAAAATGGTGAATCAAACTAGCTCCGCCACTAATATTTCACCATTTTCCATTTTTTGTCGCCCCAAATTCTTTGATCCAAATAGACCCATATTCCCAAATAGCCCCATAACTTTTTGAAACATTACTATAGTCTTATGAGGTGCAGTGAAATTAATTTCATGAGGGAATTGACCTAAATACCCCTACTAAAAATGACTGACGAGAGGGAATTCACAAGATAAGTGTGACATTTTACAATATGGATGTACAAATTCATAAGACAAATGAGCCAATTTGCAAAATCTACAATTGAAATCACAATGACACTAGTGATATTTACGAGATAAGAAGGCATACACAAAATAAATGTGATACTTTACAAAGATGGATGTGCTGATATATAGAATAAATGAGTCAATTTACAAGTCATACAAAATTGAAATCACAATGACACTAATAATATTTATGAGACAAGATGATATACACAATAATATATAAGGGAAAATTGCAGCCAACATATCCCAATTAACAGACATAATGGCAACCAAGTTTCTCATAATCATCAAATTGCAATGAAATCCCAAGGGACCTAAATGCTATTAATTCCAAACATGAAAGAACATTTTGCCCTTTTGTTAGTAATGATGATTTTAGGGCATCTAATGAAAAAGATAAAGCTTTGTGTATTTTTGTAACTGATTTCAAAACATGTCTACAATACAGTACTCTAAAGTTGTAAATGTTGCTCATATAGTTGTTAATAACAACTTTGTTTTGCATGGTGATTGAAAAGATAGTGAATAAGTACACAAATCATATATTATGTTTCTTGCATATAGGGGATAATTTTTAAATGGAGAAGAATATGATTTGAAAAAGTGGGGAGTAGTGTTAGAACAAAAAGTATAAGGAAATGCATTACATATGAGGAGTTGAAAACAACTGTAGCATCAATTGTTAGAAAACAAATTAATTTTAATGAAGTTCAAGCTGATGGCTAACTTTAGATGCAACAACCTTTGTGGACTATGATGGAGTAGAACATTTTATTAAAGTCAACAGAGAAAATGGTCATTTGTATGTCGGAGAGCATGCAAATAACAATACACACCCAACAAGGCAAAATGCAAGAGAAAATAGAATTTGTCAAACTTTGTTGATTAATTTTGATAGATTTCATGATTTACATTCAGTTGTCATATATTTGTATAAGCATTAACACTCCTCACAATACAGCCCTCAATCAATGTTTCATTCATATTTTGGATGAACTTTCCTTTGTATCTTTATTTTTTGAAAAAGAACAAGATTTGTCGTTTTGGGCTCAAAATGTGTCATCATTGGCTCAAAAGTTGTTATTAACGTGCCTAATACTCGTCCAAAATAACTTTTGTATCTATTACAAAAATAAATATTCAAAGCATTCCTTGATGTTTTTACAAAAAAAAGGAAAAAAATTAACATTTCATTACAAATTATTACTAAAAGGTCTATTTCTTCTTCTTGGTTGGATACTTGTCAGCTACAAATGAAAGTACTTTGTAAGTATGTACATTGTCCACATGTGTAACAAGCCACCAAAGGCATTCAACTTTGATATCATGTAGTTGTTCACGTGAGTACTTGGGCATCGTATAACCTTCTTTATAATGCACATTGCCATTTGTAACCATGTAAGCATGTGAACCCCACAAGAATCCCTATAACCAAAACAAAAAACATTAGGATGAAGTTGATAATCCATAAAATAACCAACTATTAAACACTTACACATTAGGTTGAACGTGAACTTTTACCCAAATGAACTTTGTCTTTTTTATCAACTCTTTCGAGTAGTTCTGGCTTAACTTTTCCAATTATTTTTATGAAGCAATCCCTCTACAAAATTGAAATACAAACAGTTTCATTTTAATTAACTTTCCCAATTATATTGACAAGGCAGTCACAATTTCATATCAAGAAAGTAAAAACATTGAAATATGCTAAAGAGAAGTAACCATACACAATGCCTAGCCAGTCGATCCTTCATTTCAAAATCTTTTTGAACCTTTTTTTTTTCCTATTGTAATGTTTTGGCTTCTCACCCTTCTCTTGTGATGCTTCTTCCATTTGTAAGTGCAAAAAAGTAATGTTGTCCACTAAAGGGTCTCAAGCATATAAGCGCATAATCTTTGTCTCTAACACATAACAGAACCAATGGTCTATGAAAATTGTAGGACTAAAGATAAATTGATGATATGATTGTTCTCAACTCCTCATATGTAGTGCCTTCCTTTAATATTTTTATTCTAATGCTACCCCATACATAATGCAAATCTCCTTCTTCTCCATGTGAAAATTGTCCCCCTACATACACCAAACATAGTATATGCTTTCCAGACAAACTCATAATCTTTTCTGTGATAGTAAACAAACAGTTGTTATTTGCAACTTTTTGAGCACCGCTAACAACTACAAAGCACATTATTAACGACTCATCTTGAAATCACATAAAGACAGCAATGAAGCAATAACAAAAATTATAAAGAGAACATAAAATTAATAATCTTTGCTCATAAATATGTCTATATGCCTAAAAAACTGAAATATTATAAAGACAACAAAAATTTATCAACAAAGTTGTTATAACAACTTTTTGGACTGGAATAACAACTACTAAGCACCGTTTTGACAATATGTATTGACCCCTGTTTTAAGGCAGTGAAACAGAGCATTTTTTCCTTCCTCTTCGTCATATCAATCATGAAAACCCTTTTCCATGCTCAAGGTAGCAAGAACATGAATTACAAAGAGACTAACACAATCATATTCATACTAAAATACATCATTTTCACAATGAACAACAAAAATGGATGAAAGCCATTAACCTAACGATCAATAGTGAGAGGTAGCTTCCCTTAATTTAGAGATGAAAGATGACCAACATAAACCCTAAAATTTAACAACAAAAAATTCAATGTTCCTCACATTCAACAGATGCATTATACACACGATGCGTGATCTTAATTTCTATTTTAATTTTAATTGAATTTGGGAGAAGAATTGTCTTTGCAGTTTTGTAAATAATTGCACCCAAGTCCCTTAGGACATCAATGCAATTAGGTTATTTCGTGGGACTTAGTTGAAATTAATTCCACTAATTGGGACCTAGCTGCAATTTTTCCAATTTAAATGATCAAGAGTTATATTAACCAGAGATAAAAAAACAAAGCATGTATTTTCATAGACTTTTGCAATTGGCTCACCCCTTACATATGAAAACTTATTACTTCCTCATTTCCTAAATATAAGGCTCCATTGACTTTTTAAAAAAAAGTTAGGAAAATTGTGTTGAGGTACCAAGCAAGGGAATTTATATCAAAGAGATCCTGAGAAAGAAAAAAATTACTGTTAGGTCCCTTAGAATTGTCAATAGTGCCCCAAGGGTTGTTAATAATAACCTCATGGCAACACATAGAGTTATTAATTATGATTTGACAGTAATTTTTTTCTATCTCAGAACCTTTTGACATATATTCCCTTGCTCCAAACCTCTACGCAATTTTCTCAAAAAAAATTAAGAAAACTAATTAATACTTTAAAATATTTATATTTATCGGTTTTTTTTTTCAACAAATTAATTTGTTTTACTTATAAAATGATATATAATTTATCAACCCAACACAAATTTCAGCCAAAATTTTTTTAGTTGGCTGAAAGACATTAATTCAACTTTTGAATTTTTAATGTTACTTTTCTTCATGAAATTGGCAAATTAATTCCCAATCTAGTATTTTAGCCAAAGTTTAAATCCTTTGCATAGTATTTATTCACAAGATTCATCTAATGCCATGCTATATTGCTTCTAACAATCGATTTGCTGGATGAACAATTGAGCGTTTAACTCATTTCAATTCAACTATAAAAATAAAGAAATTTATTGAAATGGTTCATCTAGCAACCTTTATAAACTTCTCAACCATGTCAAGCATAATGTATTCAAAGACATTGGAGAAAGCTGATGATCTTTTTTTGGCATAATTTTGCAAACGCTTAATTACTCCCTCTAGTATATAATATATAACCTATTTGGAGAGTCAATTTCGGTCTACATAAAACCTATTTTTTTATAATTATGAATATATTTTTAATTTACCCTAATTCATGGCCCCTCAATAATAATTAAGGAGGATAGTGAATGATGTAGTTAAGGAAGATGACTAAAGTATTTTAAAAAATCTATGTTATATTAACTAACTCAAATAACTTTTTTAATCTAATTATATTAGGTAAATATATCTTACATTAAGGATTGAAGGGAATATATCATCAATGTAACTAATACATGACATAAATAAATCATAACTTTCACTTGGATCCAAAAATGGCTTCCAAATCTTTGTACAACCCACTTGGTTTTGACTTGTGATCAGAAGATGAGCTCATAGAAGAGCTCCCACTTCTTTTAGTATTTCCCCATATCCCACTCCATCTAGTAGTACTAGTAGAAGGATCATTTGGACTTGCTTCTTTTCCAAAGCTAGCTTTAGCAAGCTCTCTTAGTTGTTTCAGCCATGGCTTATCAGTTGAACCTGAACTTCTTCTACCACCTAAGTTTTCGAATCTTTCTTCTGAGAAAGTAACTTCCCTTATTGTTTCTTCATTGCCCCCACCAAGATTTTTTGGGAACCTACTTTCCAAGCTCTTCATGCATCTCTGAGGAATGAGATATAGCAGAAATCCAATGGAAGCTATTTTTAAACCTTTCAAGAATGACTTCTCCTCAGGGTCTAGCAACCTTGTTTGCCTGTATAAAGCATGCCACTCATTCATAATATGTGCCAAAAACCCTACTAAGAACAGAATCAGCATAAAGATTCCAAATTTAGTTTCAGTTCTAGCAGGAAAATCCTTGTTTAAGAGTGCTAAGCATGTAGCAAATAGAGCAACTTCACATGAGAGTGAGATGATCTCAACTAACTGAACTTTTTTCTTTATGAATGGCTTCTTTAGCACAACAAAGAAGAGTTGAAATGCAGAAATGGATAGTATGATGGTTGTTGGAGTTTTGGAAGACTCAGTCTTATTATAAACACCTGCCAAAATCCCAAATGAAACTCGCCTTATTGATTCAAGAAGCACATAGTATATTCTGAGAATCCCAAAAAGCTTTTGAATGAAAGGTGCTTCAGCATCTTCTGTTTCATCCTCAGAGGCTATGATGCGATCGCCTTGACTATTTCGAGGATGCCCACCGGCGATCTGTGAAAGCATGTACTTTGGAGGACCTCTTAGATCTTCAAATAGAGGGCCAAGGATGGTTAAACAAACAGAGCTTGGTAGTTCTTTCCAAGTCCATTGGCCTCTTTTACCTGGACCTAATGTAACCCGGACTAGCTCTTGATACCAATGAAAACTTTGGCCTTCTTGATGGACTTCCTTGTATTGAAGTAGTTTCCCAAGTGTAATTCCAATAGAGAGGAACAAGAATAAGGCTATAAGCACAAACGACACAAAAACTAACAGCAAAATGCCAATCACCATTCCAAATGAACTTCCTGCTAAAGCCAGACAAATAAGAAAAGTTGAAATAAACCATGCTAATTATAGTAACATATTTTCATAGGTAGACTACAGTAATTATAACATTTATTTTGTTTTTTGATGTAAGACCTAGTTGACTTTTTTTACAGAGAGATTAAAAAAGTAAATAAATTACTTTAAAGTATTTATATTTATCATTTTTCTCCAAATTAATTTGCTTGACTTATAAATCAATATATAATCTAATGATATACAATATATACTATGATTAAGTATTTATTTAGCTTCCTTAATCTCTCTAAAAAAGTGAATTTAGTCTTATATTAAATACCCCACATGAGAAGATGTTATTTTATTATTTGAGGCTAACTCAAGTGAAGTATATTATTTTGGCATAAAACACTATAATATCATTAAAGTTACCTCTTACAAGGGCGGTAGAGGCCTTGCAAATGCCAGGTAGTGCAAGAAATAGAAGAAAAATCTCAAATCTTGGGAAAGTGAGTGCTCCATATTTCTTTGGTTTTTCAGAATTTCTCTTCCTGAACTTCAAAATAAGTAGGAGAAAAGCATGTAGAATCATCAAAGCACCAAAGATCACAGCTAACCAAAGCATGCTTCTAGAGAATTCCGTCCACCTATTTTAAGAGGGAAAAGAAAAAGAAACCAAATCCTTCAGATAACTTATTACTATAAAGCAAGTCACCAAGATCACAGCTAACGCAAACATGCTCTACCATCTGAACTTTGAATCTATGAATGACTAAACAAATTATAACTGGAAAACGTTATATGCATATTGACCTTTGTACAATGCATGGAATACATGGAACTCACCCACTATAATGTTGCGAATCTGAAATAAACTCAGCTTTTGGTTCCACATTTGGGTTCTGCAGATATGTGATGTTATCAGTTAGACTTGTCCTTTTCTCATGAATACACAAATGTAAATAAAGTGTAAGATACAATAATATGACCTCAAAATATAGTTGATATTCTGAAGAAGTGAGAGGCGATCCATACACCAAAGCAGAACTACTTGAATTATTGATTAATTTCATGATTGGAATCTTTGTTGGAACTTTGGAGACAAAAGGATTAGAACTCCCAAAAGGACTAGAACCTACAAAGAGCAGGTGCATATTTCTGGTTTCCCATGGCACCAATAAATAGGGTATAGTCCATTGCAAATTCTTGGTAAATTCATAGAATTCAATGGGCAACTTAACTGATAACCACTTGGATAGTGCAAAGATCTGAATGTAGCAAATAATTCTCTGCATGTTTAACAAAAAAAATTGGCTTGATCAGTGTTGTCTCCTCCCCATAGACATAAAGCTGTTAGGGTTCAGAAAGTATAAAGATATGATTAAAGACAATCAAAAAACTGAAATGAAACACTTCCTCTAGTTCTTAATATAGCACCCCAAGACTTTTTTGGAGCAGTATGGAAGTTAAATAAGGAATGGATGCAGGGTGTATCCATATATGTTAGCCTCTCCAAAAAAAAAAGTCAAATAGGTTCTATATTAAAGATCGGAGGGAGTGTCCAAATATTTTAACCATTTAGATATGTGATTGATGAATACTTGGGAGATTAATGGTAAATGATAAACAACATATGGTTCAGGTGAGTTAAAATATCCGTTGGAAAAAAAAAGGTAAGTTAGCATCTCACAAAAAGACTCCTTGCTGGATCAACGGTCAAGAAAGAAGATGATCTTGAAAAGGCACCAAGATATTGAAGGCTAGCAGTGGAGATAGTAAGCAGGCCAGCAGCAAGAGATGTCAACACAAAAGAAGCAGTTGCAAATGTAGAAATCACTATGGAAATCAGAGGACTGGAGCCTGCATAATTCCAAATATTGATGTTTGTTATTTTCCGTAAATAAAAGAAATCTTCATTAAGAAAATGCACAAGATTAATTATGGTCATAATCAAGTAGAAGAAAAGTATCTAGAAAGTGAAAAAAAGAAAAGAAAAAAGAATCTTACAGTGTCTCACTTGTAGAACATTGGATGCTATATTTTTGTTTCCAGCAATGTCAGAAGTCACATTCTCAGGAACATTGATGGATATTACATTATCATCCGCTTGTAGCTCAATAATGTATATGCTTCTACTAACTTCATGGAAGCTGGACAAAAGATATTTGTCTGATAAGTTATAAACTCACACTGTGGTTTTCACAATTCAATATTAGTTGAGAATTTGTGGAAGAGTGCAATAATGTTAAAGTTAGGAAATACTTGCCTTCTCAAATCCCCTCCTACCAATGATATGCAAGAGGAATTGAAACCAAAAACAGGTTTTACAAACTTGACCAATATCTGGATATTATGTTCTTGTGTCCACATGCTGTATGTACTCAAGTTTACAGAAGGCCTCGTGGAATCTGGATTCCATCCATGCACATAGAGGGGAGAGTAATGGGATTTCAACATTATAAGGTCCATTATTGTATGGTTGTCCCAGATTTAGGAGAAAAAGAAAAGAAAGTTTAGAAATTTAAAAAAGATCAAAGATTTATGAATGAATTTATGTTACATTATATACAGGTCCTAAGGAAGAGAAAAAACCACAAGCAAATCCCTTGAAATCATCAAATTATATTGAAGTCTCATAGGTATAGAGTTAGATTAATTTGAATTGAGAAAAGACCACTTTGCTTTGAGCAACCATTAACAAGGAAGGGTACCACAATGATAAGTACTTGAGAAATCATTGACAAGTCCTTAAGTCATTGGTGGCACCCTGACTTGTCATTGGTTGCTTAACAAGGGCAAAGTGGTATTTTCTCATGAGACTTAATGAAATTCAATGATTTCAAAAGACCTGCTTGTAATTTTTTCTCTTCTTTGGGACTTGTATGTAATTCCTAAATTAATGGTGCCATTAAAGGAGGATAGTGTACCATAAAGGAAAGCAACTGGAGCAACTGGAGCAACTAGAATCCCTTGCCTGCTAATTATTGAAGTTGAATTGAAGCTCGCTGAGATTATTGTGTTTGAGGATATATTAGCAATCTGATATGGGTATAGGCAGTCAAAAAGAAAGCAGGTGTAAGGGTAATAGGTACATAAAAGTAATAAGTATGTAATTGTAACATAAAATCTCCATGAACAAACTAACCAAGAAACCAAATCTCCGATTTCCATGAGTTTTTCCTTTTGTTGGAAGAAGTGAACCTCGATTTAAGCTGAGATGTTTTACGATTTCTGTAGAGGAATTCAGAATTGGTGTTGAGAAGTACACAAACAGCTTCAACTTATTATAGTCATTGGTTGCTAGTACTGTTCTAGTTTCACTGTTCAGTTGAAGTAGCCTTTCTGGTACACGAGTCCTCAAGTTGACATAGTCCCATCTTCTATCTATAGAAAATGTCCACAGAGAAGGAAAGTGATAAGAGAACATTACATATTTACTCAACTAGTGTTGTTCTATGTCCAAATCCTGATACTCTAATGATAATAGCTCTCAATATTGTCTGCTATGAAACCTCATTACCACTCACAATTTTAAAACGCGTTAAGAGAGAAGGTATATAGTTCCTTATAAGGCATCTTTCATTCCACTCCCCACTCGATATGGAACATTACAGTAAGCATATGCATTAAAACAACCTCAAACATGTATGCACATGGATATCCAATAATAATCACAGGAAAAATATATCAAGAAGTACTTAAATTACAAGACAATATAAAATGTCAACACTCACCAAAGTGCACATAAACACTTGAATTTAGAGTTCTTGTGAAGATGTTACCGGCCAGATCAGTACAGAAATTTTTATCCATTACAAGTATTGCACGTCCATATTGAACTTTGGATGATAAACTTACGAGAAGAGAATACTTCAGGTTGGGTTGCAAAACGGTAAAGGTAGATGGTATAACTTGGCCAGCACCATAGACCAAAAGCTGCAGAGAGATATATCAGTAACCTGTTAAAAATTGATCCAATGTCATGTTACACAAAGCTACTTCTACAAATACCCATATCACATTATTTGATACACTTCAATCCTTTGATTTCTTGTCTTAGCCCAAATATATAATTTGGCAAGAAGCTATAAAATGACATCACTTTTAGGTTGTACTCCCCCGACCTTATTCATAAAGTCCTCTTTGAATTTATCTGACTAATAAATGTATTTTTTTTCTATTTTATCCTCAATTAATGTCATGTATTACATTAATTAAAACATTGACTAATTCCCTTTACTCATTCATAAATAAGGGTACATTTAAAAACAAAAGATAGTTTCTACATATTTATTATTTTTAAATAATTTTAAATACTTTTTTAACATCGTAATTCAATTTAAAGAATCTTTTATAAAGGGCCGAAGGGAATATATTCAACATAAGAAGGGCACAAGAATAGGGAAAGGTAACAATCAACATGATGAAAGTGAATTACACAATTGACCTGCCACAAAAGAGAAAACATAAACTGACAGTAACCTACTTACATTGCAAGAATTTACAGATATACACCCCATCCCTTCACCAATACAAGGTTCACTGAAAGTTATATCAACTGAAACATTTAAAGCACTTGTGAAAGTTGTTGAGGTAGTAACATATGCTGTTGGAGGAACTGTATCTGGAGAAAAAAAAGGACAAATAATATGTTTTTAGATAGTTGGGGTAACATTCTTCTTTTCCTCATTTTCATCACATTATAAAGTTGGTATTGTTTGTAAAGAGAATGAATCAGAAACTAGTTATGGCATCTAAAATGAGGACAAATAATTGTTCCCTAATTATAACATTGATTGTTAAAACATGCTTTGTATGCCCAATCTACGGTTACATAAATGAGAACTGACAAATAGGTAGCTGAAAGTAAAGGGGATAGTATCCTAACCAATTGTCCAAGTATAATTAGCACAGCCAAGTCCTTGAGTTCCATTGGCGCACACCTTAAAACTATGATTTCCATCTCTCAATCTTGAGTAGAACACTCTTCTTGCTTTACAAACTGATGTGATTCCATCATTAAGCTGCAAAATACTCAACATACTTTCAATGCCCATAAATTCCTCCGAACCAGAAATCTTGGAACAGCAGCACCAAGTAAAAGCATATCGCTCTTGTCCTTTTTATAAGTTCAAATTAGGGGAACAAAATTGGTCCGTAACATAAGTACACCCACATAACAGTGTTCTAATTTTGCCCCTATTAAATGTAATGAAAAAATGAATTAATTCATGTTGGAAAGAGAGAGAGTTGAGAATACTCATTCATAAATGAGAGCAAAACTGCAAAACTAACATTTTGCATGTGAGAATTAGGTAAACTGTATTTATAAAAAGGACTAGAGTGGTATGTAAAAACTGAAGGTGTTCTATATGTGTCTATGCATGCCAGCGCGCACATATATAATAGGTCTTTTGAATTGTTATAAAGGGCAACAAATATAAAAGGACTTGGGATAGAAAATTATTATGACATCAAAACAAAAGCACAAACCTTGCAAGTAAAAGAACAATTAGAGCAAAGGCTGCCACTACCAGAATCTAGAGCTTGAAAAGCAAATGTAGCTGAGTTTAAGTGTGAAAATTTATGGGGAGCCCTCAAGAATTGCAGAGAGACATCTGAACTAGTGCTACATTTTGATGTGGAACTCAGCAGCATCAGTAGCAGTAGTAAAAACACCCAACACAATGTACGGACGGGCATGATTCTGAACACACCCATCATCTTAAAGAATATTTCAAATTGAAGTATCAATTATGAAGCACTTAGATGTGGGAGTTTGATTGCCCCATGATGCCTGAAACTGAAACAAATATATTGACAGTTAGGTGAAAGAGATAAAGGAATTTTAGTTGGATAGATATTCAGCATCAATATATACTACTAATTCAACTCAATATATCTTATTTCTATCCCCGTGCATGTTTTCTAACTAATCTGACCAGTGGGGGGCACTAAGCACTTCCATTAAGGCATTCCCAATGTGAGATTGAGTTCAATCTCTCTGTGAAGAGCATATAAGTATATAACGGGTACGTGAGTTCTGGCAATTAAAAAAACTAGAGAAAATGACATATAAATACTATTTGAAGTTTAAAAGTTTAAATAAGTCCTGCTGCCTATAAAAATAATGAGATTAACTAATATTGTATAGCAATTGACAACTAAATTATATGAAAAATCATTTATTTAGGATTTTAAAATTGAATTTTTTTTTTCTTCGTCATTCTCCTAAAACACTAATCAAACTACAAGTGGACTCTATGCTCATAATTCCCCAGGTTGGCCCTTCAAAAGAATTACATGTAATGCATCATCATCTACCCGGCCAGTTATCTTCACTGTGAAGGGTGCTGTAGTAATTGCTTAGACATGGTGAGAGTCTCAAACATGAAATTTTATAGAAAGAGAGAGCTGTTACTATTTATTACGAGGGTCTGCCAGTTACAAAAAGTTTAGGAATAATAATATTCCATTCGGCTTTTAATATAAAATTTAGTTAACTATTTTTTAATGTAAAGTAAGTTAAATAAATTACTTAATTATAATATATATTATGTATCATTAAATTATTTATCATTTTATAAGTCAGACAAATTAATTTAAAAAAATAATAAAATAAATATTTTAACATAATTTATTTAACTTTTTAAATTGCTTTTAAAAAAAATCAACCAATTAAAAGAGCGATTATTTTTAGATAGATCGCACACTAATAAAATGCTCTCACATCGTTGAGATATTTGAAATCACAATCTTATGCTGTTATAAGTATACTTTTTAGTTTTTACCAACTAGACCCAATTAATTTTCATTAATTAAATTATCTAAATTATGTATTTCTCTCTATGTGTGCTCGCATATATATGGATTTAGGCCCTCACATAGAAAGAGGAGAAACCAACAAAACAGAAGGCAAAAGGAAAGGGGTGATCAAAGGCCTTGTAGCCTAGTGGTAATGGTATCTCTTGAGTGGGAGGAGGTCACAGGTTCAGTTCGAGCTTGTCATTGTAATTTCAGGCCGTTAATACTTACCTGAGTCTATGAGCTCCATTTAAAAAAAAACAAAAGAAAGGGGTGAAAAAAAAATAGAGACTTTGGGAGAAGATCAACCTCACAAACTTTATCCCCATGCCAACGGGCATCGTCTATCTTAATTATTACACTTGATTGCTTCCATTTTAGATTCTTCACGGGTTTTATAATAAATTAATAAGACAAAGCTGTACCGCGTTTATATTATTTTATAATATTATATGTTGTGTTTTATTATATTATATGATAGTTTATAAGTCAAACAACATAATTTAAAGAAAAACAACAAACTTAATACCTTAAAGCAATGTAATTAGTTTTCTTAGAAATTTTTAAAAATTTTTTTAAAATTTTTTATAAAGTTCTCATAAATAGGAACAGACAAATTATTTAAGGACCAGTAGTTGTTATTAAAAAGGGTAGGAGGCACTTGGCATCAACATATTTGCCATGTGAAATATCACTGTCAAGTGTGTGGACAATATTTGCATAGAAATGAAATGAAGCATGTAATGAAGGGACAGGATGAGATATATATATATATATATATATATATGACAAAACAAGGAAGCTGACGAATGGTTGGTTCTTGGTTGGACCACATTAAAGCCTTTTGGCTAATTCACAAATCATTCTTCACCCTTCATTTCATATCCACAACCAAACAATTGAGAAATTACTAATGTGCTAGACAATAGTTTTTGTTTGGCTTTTTTTTCTTTTTTTCTTTTTAATTTGGGGTCAGAGTTAAATTCCCAGGGTATGTACTTTTCAGGTAAATACTCAAATCACTCTTTTGTTGCTTGATTGCACAAATTTCTTATTTATTTTGAAAACTTATATTTTATTCTAAATCTGTAAATCATTGACACAATTAAAGAATATTCTAATAACATTCCTGAAATATTTGCTTTAATTAAAAATCATATAAGAATAAAATCTTTGACACATTTGAGGAGAGGTTTGTGTATATATTAATTACACAAACATCTTCTCTATTTTAAAAACATACATTTTAGTCCATATTATTGGCACAATTGTAGGATATATTCTAAAAAAAAATGTTTGAAGTATATGTTTTGATAAAAAAAAATACATATTTGAATAAATCTTGTTTACTAATTTATTTCTCATTGTGCCAAATCCCTCGTCATTTAGCTTCAAAATATTTATTAATGATGTAATTAATATTTTTACTAAATTTATAGAAAAATAAGTAATTTATAAGTGAAAAATATTACAAACTTGATAAAAAATTTTAGTAATTTTTTTAACAAACATATGTTTGATAAAATGTATTTAAATATTTTAAATTATAATGTATTAATATAAGGATTTCAAAATTATTCCATTTTATAACTTAATTGAGAAAACATATATACGATTGCAAAACTTTTTAATAATCATGTGTTTAAAAGATTACATCATAAGTACTCAATTATAAAATTACTTAACTTTTTATAATATGTTAAAATTAAATATTTAAACTTATTGAAAAATAAATGTGCATAATTATAAAATTACTTAACTTTTTTTATTGTTGTAATCAATTTAACATTATGATGAAAAATTTGAAAATATATATTAAAACTATTTTTAATTTTGGATAAAAATGTATGATTAAGTGATTATTAAATAAAACTTTTACTTAAAAAGGATATTTTAGTCAAAATGATGTATCAACGCTATAATTTAACCGTCAACTAATAGTTAGGTTGATGGAAGATAAACATCAAAACGAAAAAGAAGCTTTATATAGCATTAATATTGATTATTAAAATGTTCATAAAAGTTTTCAAAATCGAAGTGGTGTTTCTATAATTTAATATAAATAGAGAAAAAGTTTATGTGTTTTAGTTTTTGTTGGCCAATTTCAATAAACTTTGTACCCAACAGTACATGATTGTCTTTAGTAAAATGATTATCTCTTTTAGTGGCCTTGTATTTCAACAAGATTCCTCATTATGGCGAATTTAAGGCAAGCTTGATGGTTGTTTCATTCTGTGTAAGTGAGTTTGAAGAAGCATTTCTTGAAAGGCTGTATTGCCTAACTGATTAATTTCTATGGTATTTCTTTTATTCTCTCATGTAGATTGATTACTCAAAAGGACTAAGAAAGTAACAATAGGCGCAAAACGTAGAATGGGTTACTGTTTATCCTGTCAGCAAATGATTAAACCATTAAATTGTGGGAAGGTACGGATTGTTAGATTAATGGTGAAGATTACACAAAAGCTTTTTGCTTATGTAACTGATAACTCCTCAAAATGACACTCATTAACGATGGAAACTTTCGCTTTTTGCTGCAAATCTTGTAAACCTTGGCATTAATGTTTTTTTTGCTGCATAATTTTCATTACAGGTACAGTCATTTGGATATTCACTACTACCGCAAAACAGTAATGCCAAGGTTCAGAAATGGCCCCAAAAGAAGAAATTAAACCTCACTGATAATACTAGGGTAAGGAACATACCTTAGTGGCAGAGGAGGAACTCGTGGGTAGCTTGGAATCTGGGATGCCAAAAAGTGGAGGAGCTAGCTAGCTTGATGAAAAGGAAGTTGCAGTCTTCTGCAGAGAACTTTTTATCTGCTAGGAAGGAAGGAGATGATGGGTGGTATAAATTAAAAGATTAATGGCAGATGAGTTTTGAATGGGTGTGCCCCGAACAAAGCCAAGTGATGTTAAGGAAGATGGATTGTAGTGTAGTGGGATGTGAAAGGAAGTGTCGCCACGTGTAAAGGAAGGATTTTGAAAGAGATAAGGCTATGATGATCAGTTATTTAACCTTGTCCTCGTCGAAGCTGTAGAATTTCTGAATTTCCGAGAGGAATATATAGTATAACATGTGAATCCATAGTTTCAAAACTGAGTTATTAAAGCGCGCGTGCGTGCGAGTTGCCATGATGATATAAACATGTGAATCCATAGTGTAACTGAGTCTCTGATTCTGAAATTGGTGATACTGTGTTAGTCCATCAAGAGCATAACACAAAAGAAACAACAAGAACTAACAACCAGTTTGGTGTATTTTACTTGTAAATGCTTTCGAAATTTTTATTTCTCTGTTAATAATCAGAGTAAGGCTATGCTATTTCATTGTCTGAGAACCAATTTGATATTATGAAAAATTTTGGAGTTGCGGTTTGATGAGGCAACAAAGTGGTGGCCATTACTCTAAATCCTCACTTGTGTCCGTTTCCTTCTATATTCCCTCTGTTTTTATTTATAAGACTCTTTTGAAGAATCTTAAGAAAGAAAATCTTAAGAAAATTAATTATATTACTTAATAATATCTACCTCCAGTCCTATTTATAAGACACAGTTTACTTTTTTAAAAAATCCTAAAAAAGCTAATTACATTACTTTAAGATATTAAAATTTATCGTTTTTCTTTAAATTATATTGTTTGACTTATGAATTAATATGTAATGTAATAAAATATTATATATGATATGATTAAGTAATATAATTAGCTTTCTTAGGATTTTTCTAGGATTCTCCAAAAAAGTCAACTGGATCTTATAAATAGGATCGGAGGGAGTAGTTCATAAGTCAAATAATATAATTTGAAGAAAATTGATAAACTTTAATGTCTTAAAGTAATTAATTATCTTTTTTAAGATTTTTTTAGGATTCTTAAAAACGGTCTTATAAATAGGAACATAAGGAATATATATATATACACTCCATCCAATCATAATTATAAGACATTTTAAAAAATCCTAAAAAAGCTGATTACATTATTTTAAAATATTAAAATTTATTATTTTTCTTCAAACTATTTTATTTGATTTATGAACTAATACATAATATAAAACTAATATGATATGATTAAGTAATTTATTTTACTTCTTTAACTATTCTAAAAAAAGTCAATTGGATCTTTTAATTAGAACGGGAGATAGTATATATTAATTAATTAATGCTTTTAGGCCTTTTGCCTTCTCCTATTTTCCTTATAATACCCTATCCCTTTTTTCCTAGTCTCAATTTTTTTTTCGCTAAGCATATGTGTCATTTTGTTGGAAGCAATGACATTGTCAAGCACTAAACCTATTTTGGATGAATAGAACATTGGATGGAAATAAAATTAAGGAAGAAATTTTCTAAAAAATACTCAATTCGGTTCTAATTATAAGGCTAGTTGACTTTTTTGGAGAATCTTAAAAAAGCTAATTACATTACTTTAAAACATTAAAATTTGTCGTTTTATGTTGTTTGACTTATGAATTAATATATAATGTAATAAGACACAATATATTATATGATTAAGTAATGTAATTAGCTTTTTTAGGATTTTCCTATGATTTTCTAAAAAAGTTAACGGACTCTTATAATTAAGATCAGAAGGAGTAATAAATTTTTTTACCGTTTATGGAAATTTTCAAACATAATATTCATTCCTTATTTCACACTTTCACCACATTGTTACTTGTTAGAAACTAACCCTTCTACTACATTTTTATACATTGCGTTTTGTAATAGGAGACTCTCCACTTTTCTTATTGCTCAATTCCTCCACTTTTTTATTCTCATTATTAGATGAACACTGTGCGGTTGAAATTTAATATTCTAGAAAAAGTGTAAAAATATGTATAATACTGTAGTTTGACACAAATTAAGTTTAGTTTAGCCCAACTTCAGGTTGAGACCCAAGTCTGGTCCATGCACTCTATGATCCCAATTTCAGAGCTCATCATCAATCTCAAGCCAGGAAAAAAAAGAAAAAGAAAAGCGGAATCAGTTCATCATTTGACAAATGTAAATGTCTAATAATTATTTTTTTGTCAATATTATATTTGTATTTGTATACAATTATGTTTTACACACACACCATTCTTGTTTAAATTTAAATTCTTAATAATTTGTTTGAAGTGAAGAAACAAAACACACACACACACACATAAAAGAAAATTTTAAGAAGTTTGTTTTGGAATTAAATATGGATCTTATCTGAAAGGCCCAAAACCATATTGAAAAGCCTGCTTGTTTGCCCGGTTTACCTTGAAGCAGCTCCACCCGGATCTCATTTAAACCCGCCTGAAGCTCCACGGCGAAACGTACATTTTCGATTTTAAGCAGAAGCCTCCTCTCGCCACCTCTCTCCCTCTCTGCGCGCTTCACTCTTGGTCTCCGTTTTGGCAGGTAGCTTCCATTTAGTGTATTTTGTTGTATGGATTCCCTTTTAGCTTTCTCTAATTTATTTTACGATTTGCACTTCGATTTTCGCTGTGATGCAGTGGAAATTCAATAGAAGCCACCGAATCCTACTGAGACATGGTAAGTTTATCTGGCACTGATACGGGAAAATATTAAAACTTGTGAAGGGGCTATTGTGTTGGTTCAGGCGCTTTTACTTCTAATTTTGTAGGACTCTGGTTGCTTTCATTTCTTTAATTCTTGGGTTTTATTGTATAATGAAGTCGGGTAGGAAAGAAACTGTTCTGGACCTCGCGAAATTTGTGGACAAGGGGGTTCAAGTCAAGCTTACTGGTGGCAGACAAGGTAAGCCAATTTTGTATCCTTATCTCTAGTTTAAAGCCACGTGGTTTAGTAAGTTTAATTGATTTTTAGGTAGAGCTAAGCTGTGGATTGTTTTAAGACAAAACCTTGTTTAATACTTGAAAGATGGTGTCATTATCAATTTAACACTTCATTTGTAGTATATGTCACTTTGGTACGCAAAATATGGTTTTCCCCTCTAACTTGGTGACTCAATACCATTGATTTTAGTACCCAAGAACTGTGGAATTGAAACCCACAGACTTTTGGTACTTAAGTGTGACACAAAATCTTTAGAGTATCCATTTGATATATAAAGCATCTTCGGGGACTGAACTAGAGTATTTGAATATTTAGCTCATTAACCAGACTGTGTGAAACATGCTTGTTTTTCAACCAGCATCTGTTTTTAGGCTTCATAATCTGATTCTGGTTTTCTGATTTTTCCTATTGCTACAAACTAATAATATGGGTCTAATTCTCTGTAAGTAAGTTTAGATTATGAGGGATCAACTAATAAAGTGACAAATGGCAAGGACTAATTTACAGCCTTATTATATTTAATTTGTGGCATTGCAGTGACAGGAACGCTAAAAGGTTATGATCAGTTGCTTAACCTTGTCCTGGATGAAGCTGTAGAATTTCTAAGAGGTGAATATTGCCAAGACCTTATTTTTCTTTTCTTGAGTTATTAAAATATATAGTTCGTTGATCTTGAAAAATTTATGCCATTGTATGTCAAACAAAATGCATTTTGTTTTCTCTTTTGCTGCAGATCCTGATGACCCACTGAAAACCACTGATCAGACCAGACGTCTTGGCTTAATTGTATGTTTCCTCCTATGCGGTTCTATTATTTTCACATGACAATCAAACTTAGATCTTCTACTAAATAAGTTCTAGTTTACCAGTACTCAGAATTAACTTGAGTCAATGAACCATTAGATTGAAGCCTGCTACTGAATATTTTTCGTTAATCAACATCTTTTAGACAATAAGAGATAAAAGGGGTACTCATTTAACAAATAGATGATTCATGCAGCTTGGCTCTGTAAGCTTAGGAAGAAAAACAGAAATGAAAAGGGATAGAACCTTAAATTATTTTGTAACTTCAACGTCTGAACTTTGATGGGAAGCTTTTGGCCAAATGTAAGGGGCTTCTTGCCATTTGTCTATGAAAGCATTGTTGGGAACAAAACAACAATAATGCTATGTTATTAACTTGGAACCTTAAAGTCCGAAACTATTGCTTTGAAAGTTCAAACTCTGATGGTATTTTTCAGCCCCATGATTGATCATGGTTGAGTAAGGTAAATTTTTTTGTTTTATCATACATAAATCTATAAAACTAAAATCTTTTTTGACACCATACTAATTAGTGAGCTGTCAATGTTATTAATTTCACCCCACATTATTGATAATGCCTGTATCCTGACTAGTTATAAAACATAAATGCCATGCTACCAAGAAATCTCACATAGTAATCTTTTATGTGGGTTTGGTAATCAAGGCAAACACATCCACTGTCACATGAACGAGAATTGTCGAATGAACCTCGTTGATTTTAAGTTGAGTTTTGCTAGCTCAGGAAGACAGAAGGGTGTTTATTTATCAATACTTGCAAAATATGGGCAGCACCTGTATAAACTAATCAACCTACTTTTCCGGATAAAAAATAATGACATGAAAAATAACAAAGAGTAAAGCAGCAACATGAGAATCATAAAATGCACAACTCCTGGTTGTCATATCTCTACTCTCTGTCCAGCCCTTCCTAGGATCCAGCAATTGCTAAATAAGAGTATTTCAGGGAAGTTTCATTTGAGTGTGTTAAGGAGTTGCAGGGAGGAAAAATGAAAAATTATTTTGCCGTGCTTTTCTTTGTAGGAAAAGCCAAGATCAATTAAACATGATTTTGGATAGTTTAGTTTTTCTGAGATTTAAAGGCAGGGGAAAACCTTGATAACATTCTATATATTCTGAAGCCACTAGAAAGAACTTGTGGTATTAACGTCCTATTAAATTTGAAATCCTCAACATCGCATGCACATACTCATTTTAAAATGATTGTTATCTTTCCACTTTACAGCTTCTTTTATGTGGTTTCAATTTTATTAAGTAACTTCTAGGACACCAGTGAATATTTCTTTACCCTGGGGACTTGATTGCTTTTGTTGTAATGCAGGTTTGTAGGGGAACAGCTGTCATGCTTGTGTCCCCAACCGATGGTACAGATGAAATTGCTAACCCCTTTGTGCAGCCAGATGGGGCCTAGGTGTGAGTTGTATATGTATCTTTTATTTTTGTTTTATGCTGATTTAATAGGCCATGGATTTAAATCCTAGAAATAGCCTCTCCATTTGTGGGGGTAAGACTGAGTACTTTTGACTTTCTCCAGAGCCTACCTAGTGGGAGCCTTGTGCATTAGGTCCTTTTTAAGCTGATTTAACCTTTTGCCCCTTTAATTTGAACTATTCCGTGGTCTGATCAGCATTTAGTTGCCTATTTGTAATTGAATGTGTTTAGTTGATGATGCATTAAAGGATAGATGGGTAGACATTGCATGATCCTGTTCTAATCCATTGCCTTGACTATTTGACACGGGATATTTGCTCATTGTGTTGAAACGTGGGAGATTTTAGTTTCTCACTTCTTACTCCAATACAAATATTGAGACCTGTGTAATTTTCCCTTTTTACTTGAAGGGAACATGATCGCCCATTATTCCCTCATAGAAAGAAAAAAGGCAAATTTGCGTTTAGGTCCCAGCCAACAAAAAATACAATTTACTGGTCTCAGGAAATCGCGTAATTGTAATAAAATCCCGTGAAACTTTTTTTACAATTAATTTTTTAATAAAATAATTTCTCTCTTTCACCTCTGTTTGACACCTATGTCTCTGTTTGACGTCATTGTCACACACTCTTTCCCCTCTCCCCCCCTCTCTCTCTCTCTGAAGCTATACTTATCAATAGTATAACATTGAATAATATAATATTGAGTTGTCAATGGAATACATTATGTTGAGTTATCAATGGAAAGTGTATCTCATTCTCTCTCTCTTTTTATACCACTCTAGTCCTTGTTATAAGTCTATTTTGATCAAAAAATTTGGTCCTTAATATAAGTCTAGTTTGAGAGTATTAAATGACATTATTCTAATTTTGCCCTTAATTAAAGGAAGAGAGAGAAGAAAAAGTTGAAAAGGCAACATTTATAAATGAAGGTAAAGTTGTAAATTAGGCCCTTAATTATTAGCTTAACTAATTCTCCTTGATATGTAAAAGTAGTGTTTTAAAATGACTTATAAATGACTTATTACGGAATACGAAATAAGTATATGAGATAAGTCTTTCTCGTATTGTACAATAATCACTTATAAGTGGCTTATTTCTCATATCAAACAAGCCCTTAGTTAAAATAGACTTATATAAGGACCAGGTCTTTATATAAGTCCATTTTAACTTACTCTCACATACCAAGGAGAATTAGTTAAGATAATAATTGAGGGCCTAATTTACAACTTTACCTTCATTAATTAAGGGCAAAATTGAAATAATGTCATTTAATACTCTCAAACTGGACTTGTATTAATGACCAAATTTTTTGGTAAAAATGGACTTATAAGCGGGACTAGAGGGGTACAGAGAGAGAGAGAGAATGATACGCGACAATTCAGTGTTCTACCATTGACAACTCAATATTTTACCATTAACAACTATAATATCAGAGAGACAGACAGAGTGACAACGGCATCAGACGGAAGCAAAGGCATCAAACAGAGGTGAGGGAGAGAAATTATTATTTTATTAAGGAATTAATTGCAAAAAAGTCCCCGGGATTTTATTGCAATTACGTGATTTCATGGGACCATTTGATCGTATTTTTTGTTGACTGGGACCTAAACGCAAATTTCCCAAGAAAAAAATATTTTAGAGATGAAAATTATCTTTTTTGTCTTGATGAAATATAAAATTATTTAGTAAAAAGACAATTGCTGATGGATAATAAATTATATATCTTGCATTGTATATCTAATCTTTGGCTTAATAAATGAGAAATATCTTTCTAACGCTATAACCAAATAAAACTTAATGCATTTTATTTTTTGGGAAAATTATACTAAGATCCCAAATAAGGACAAATAATATCAGAAAAGTCTTATAGTTTGTCAAAAATAAATGAATAAACAACTATTTATAGGTGAATGAGTCATTATTGATAAATAATAGAGTTTTTAAAATTATTTTCTTTAATTGGAACCTTAGTGTCAATTTTCCTTTCTTTGCTTTTCTTTTTTTCATTTTTACTTGTTTTGACTTGAAGATCATATGAGAATATCTCATGAACAATGAGGAAGAATCAAGAGTTAAGATTTTATGCCTGAGCATGTGGAATAAAATACAGGTTCTTTCCTGCCGATCAACTACACACTTTATCCTTATGAGTTGATTTCTTTTTATCAGTTTTCTATATTTGACTTCAGGTTTGGCATACCCCTTGATCCTAAAGATTTAATAAGCAATAACAACAAAGAATTATGTTATTAGGTGGTGTTCCCTACATAAATCAAATTCTCTGAAATATTTTTAATAAAACATCACACATTATTTATATCCACACGGCTACTTTTACTATGTCAGCCATATCTGCCTTGTTAATTGGAATTCTTGATCTCGATGTGAAGGTCAATCCACCAATTGCTGCAACACACACTAGTGGAAGCAAGCGATTGTTTCAAGTTGGAAGTTGGAAGTGGTCCAATATTCAATTGAAAATGGAACCCAAAGCTCCAACTTTTATGATTGCATCTTTATACTCAATTCATTTCTTTATATGCCCTTTGTTTTTCCCCTCACAACAACTTTCTCTTATGATGTCCAAATGGCCAAATGTGTCCTCTTCATAACTTTCCATTGGATGTTTCTTTCTTGTACCTTATCATAAATAATCACCTAAACATACTTGTACAATATATATATATATATATATATCATTGATAAGTTGAGTCATAAAATCAAATAAATTTTGGCCATCATGATATAGTATGATGGGTTTAGATATAGCTAGATTTCTTCATGGGAACGTAAAAAATGTGTTGAAATAGAAAAAAAATTATTGTCAAGTTCTATAGAGTTGTCAATAGCGCTCCAGAGATTGTTAATGACATTTCAAGGGTTGTTAATGACAACCCCATCACAACACATAGGGTTGTTCATTAGGACCTGACAGTAATATTTTTCTATCTCAAGATCTGTTTTATGTATATTTCCTTACTCGGAACCTCTACGCGATTTTCCCTTTTTTCTTTTATTTTTGTAAGCTTCTCCTGGTTTTTTATAAGATATCATCAATCAAAATTAAGTAGATAAAAAAGTTAGTTAAAATTATTTAAAGACAATAAATTTATAGAAAAAATACAACTCATTTTCTAAAAACACTTGTTTATAAATATTAGTAAGAGAGACAATGAGTGGAAAAAGTAATGAGAGAGAATAAGTGGGAAACTGTGATGAGAAAGACATAATTAATTGAAGGTGAACATAAAAAATAAATTAAATGTTTAAACATCTTCAAAAGATATCTTATGCAGAGGAATATACCAGTTCAAACAATATTATCTCATAAAAAGTAACGGAATGAGTATTGAAATGGAATTATTATTCTTTCCTCATAATAATATAGTATGTCAAAGTGCATTTTTCATTTATTATTCCCGTTAAAGCTAAGATATCGATAATAATTAATACACCATATGAATAGTTTGCTTTACTGTGGGTTATTTGGCATGAAAGCCACAGTTAAATATGTTATGATTTTAAAAAATTCACTTTTACACTTATTAAAAATTGTGTTTAAAAATTTAATGAGCGGGCAAACTAAAAATGACTATTAATTACTAAAAAATTAGCATTATTTATAAGTAACTTATATTTTAAACTAAACTAATTCTCTAGAAGTGTCATATAATATAAACAGGAATAAGTGTGTGTGTGTGTGTATTATCAGAGAAATATGTCAGTATAATAAAATTTAGAAGAAATCAGGCTACTCACAGGACTTCAATAATATAAACCTTTTATATTTTCTTAACTTATTTTTCAAACACACACACACACTTTTGAAATTGAAACATCTGCTTCACATGGATTATACACCCTCTAGTACAATTCCAATCACAAAAAGGTTTTTTTTTTAAAAAAAAAAGAGTAAGAATTACACAAGCATCTCTTAAATTTTGTTGAAATTATGAATTACTTTATGTTAAAGCATGATCAAACCTCTTCTAAATTTCCTTTCGGTTATACATGACTTGCATTATTAAAGTTTATACAAATTTGTAGGTCAAAAAGTATACATTTTGTTAAAATAAATAGAAAACAATTTACATGATTCTTTGTGAATTTTGTTAAAATTATAAAAAAAATACTTTTAAAAAGTGTACAAATTGTTTAGTCTTTTAATAGCTAGGTAGGCAAATAATTTTATTAGTGGGGTGGGTGGAATTTATCATCATTGTGATTAAAAAACCTCATAGTTTAAGTGCTCCCCGACATATCTTTTCACTCATTCTTTATGCCTTCTCTGCAACAAAATCTTTTTAATCAAAAGTCTTACACACAAAAGGAGTAAAGGACAAGAATCAAAAAGCCACCATTAACACTAACTCATGAATATTAAGTTGTTAACAACACGATAATGATGCAGTGACACCTAATTATTCTATCATTCTATTTTTAATATATTGGAAATTGGAATCCTAAGTATACTTTCTATCATCTTTTCTTACTATATTTCTAGTAATCTATTCATCTATATATTAAAGGAAATGGGATTATTTGTTGGGGAAAATATCCCCAAAGATAAAATTTATAATGTGTTTATTCCTAAGGATTTTCAATAGTAAATATACTTATAGTTTCATTTATAATGTTGTAGTTCAATGGTAAATAGTGACAAATATCAGTGTATTAATAAATTTATGATATTGCAGTGGTAAATACTTGTAGTTGGAATGATAAATTTGTAATATGTGAGTGATAAATTCATAATCCTTACAAATATATCGTTTTTAAATCCAGTCATTGGAAATTATATTCCCTTATTTCTTTCTTTTTTTTTTTTTTTTGCTTACGCAAGGTATCTCCCAGCCCGGTAGGCCAAGGACTAATCCTTCGCTCATTGTGGGTTCCTCTATGGGAAGGACAGCTGGCCAGGAGATT
>JBAGKO010000014.1:2815070-2828734 GCA_037177275.1 Acacia concinna
AGTATGATGGCTTGTAGAGTCAAGATTGGTAGGTAATTATGTAGAGGGAGTATAAGAGAATATTAGGTGTTAACTATGATATAAGTCAATGGACATCCACATAAACAATATTCATAACAAGCATGTTAATATTTTAATATAATAATAATAATAATAATAACAACAACAATAATAATCTCTTCCTTTCCTTGCAATTACGTGTTTGTAAACGGCAATTCATTTCATGCCATGGACATGGGGTTGATGGGACTGTGGGGTACAGTAACCGATCAGGTCCTTCTCTATCTCCCACATTCTCTCTACCCGGCGAACGCCTAACACTCTCACTGTGTTTTATCATCAATGCCGAAAAATCCTTCATCGCAACGGTAAATTCCTATTGCCGTTGTTTTCCTTCTCTTTCCGGAGGAATTTCCATCACTGCCTCGAACAATTCTGACTACGCTTCACAGTGAGTCAGGGTTCTGATGCCGTCGCGATTCCGATAGTGCTTTTCTTTGTTTTGGTATACACACGCTGTTAGGGTTTTATTTACTGCGTTCTCGCATTCAAAAAATGGGGAACTCGGATCGGGCGGATGATCGGGCCTTCAATGCAAATTTCTCGGCTGATGGAGTGGAAAGGCTGAAGGAAAGAGTGATGGATAAGCTGAAGGAGTTCATGGGCGAATACACCGATGACGCTCTTGTGGTACGAGCTTAGTGTATCAGATTATGTGTTCAGTGCATGAGTGGGATTCCATCAGTCTGGGCTGACCATTTAGCATCTTTCTTTGTTCTTGAATTGTTACGACATTCGTTGTTGATTGGTTTTGTAGCAATGATTAGTCTTCCGCTTCCGTATTTAATTTGTGCTGCTCTGGTTTCTGTGCCATGGGAATGCGGTTGTATGTCCAAGTATAGACCCTTTCGGTGGTCTCAAATCTTGCATTTGATCTTATAGTTGTTTTGTTTGACGAGTTGAAACATGAACCTGGAGCGAAACCTCACCGACCTTTCATTGCTGGGACTTTTTGGTTTGAGGGAATGAATGGTGCCTAGAAAGGGGGAATTAATTTTCCTTCTGATTAATGATGTGCAACAGTTTCTGGCATGAGCTTACTTATGATTGACTGGAAGGAGAGATAGTTGGACGAGGAAAATTGTAATAATTGTTGACAGATGTCTAAGACTCTAAATTAGTTAAAAATTCACAAGTTAAAATATTTGCGCATTATGCAGTGGTACATTTAGCAAATGCAAACTTGATGACTATACAATATCCTCCTCAAACCCTTGTCACGCGTATATAAATGTTCTTGCTTGTGCTCTGTCTCGTGCAGAATGAGCTTCTGGAACTGTAAAATGTCTATTTAATATGAATGTAGTTAAATGTGCTTATCTTAGCTCCTAAGGGCAAAGTGAGGTGCCATACCTAATAAGGTTAAAAGGCAGTTTTATCATATTTCTATAAGATCAGCAATGTTATATGGTAGTAAATGTTGGGATGTAAATGGACAGCAAGAATAGAAAGGTGGGGTAGCAGAGATGAACGTAGAAGATGTTGAGTTGGATTTGTGAGCCAACAAGAAAGATAATATTCATAATAAACATATATGAGGAAAAGTTGATGTGGTGTGTATTAAGGAGAAAATTGTAGAAAATCATTTAATATGGTTCAATCATGCACAAAGAAGGATCTATTAGTGGTGTTAGTGAGGTGGGGTAGAGAAAAACCAAAGAAGACACTAAATGCCTTTTAGTTAATGAAAAAAAAAAAATTGATTGTTGACAGAGCACAATAGCATCGTGCAATCCATGCAGCCTACTCAACCTAAAGAAATAGGGCTTGTTAATGTTGTTGTTGTTGGTGTTTCTTTCTAACATGATCCATATTAGAACATATCAATAGTTGGGTGTAAGCAAACTATTTGTAGCATGTGAAATGGACAAAGCATTGGAATGTGAAGCAGTCTATTGATTTGGTTGGGTTGAGAAGATTTATTGATGGTTGAAGTCTAAGATTTTAGCATTAAAATCTTTTGCTAGATAATTTTCTTTCTTTCTTTTTTGTTTTTTATGTTGAAACTTATTCTGTATGTGTTGAGATGGATGTGCGGTCATATAAAGCTAGATTAGATGCGTAATGATCACATACGTGAACGAGTTGGTGGCTTCTATTGCAGAGAAAATGGTAGAAAATCGTTTGAGGTGGTTTTGGCATATGCAAAGAAGGCCGTTGGATGCACCGGTAAGGAGGGTTGATCGAGTAGTATGGAGCCCTATAAAGAGAGGTCGGGGAGGCTGAAACAAATACTTAGCAAAGTTATAGAGAGGAAACTTTTGGTCAATAATGTATTTAAAGATATGGTTTTCGACAGAATACAATAGCGTTGTGTGATCCATGTAGCTGACCCCACCTAATGGGATTAAGGCTTTGTTGTTGTTGTTATTTTGTATAACGTATTAGATTTAATTTGACTGTTTAAATGTAGTTATATATGCTATTGAATTTACAACAACAACAACTAGCCTTATCCCACTAAGCAAGGATATAAGCATGTGTGCCTATGTTAGTATTTGTGTTTCACATCCATTAATTTCTATATCTATCTTTTAACGAAGTAGCCTACTGACCAATGCAGTTCATCTGATGGAGGTCATCTTGTGTGTTCTAACTTCTCCATTTTCATATTGATTTTAATGATACAATTTAGTTTTCCGCTGTGTCCATAATATGATGGCTTTGAATTTGTCAGAAATGCTGAAAAATTGCTGACTACAAACATAAAATGAATTTTAACTATGCCATGCAGGAATACGTCATTGTGTTGTTGAGGAATGGTCGGTGCAAAGAAGAAGCAAAGAGTGAGTTGGATGTATTTTTGGGGGATGATAGTGATTCTTTTGTATCATGGTAATTTCTTTTTATTCCTCTTTAATGAGTGAAGCTAATTGCTAATATCATACACACACTCTTAACTTTATGTATAAATGACATTGCTCTTGGCCCTCTTTTAGGCTGTGGGATCATCTGGCTGTCCATTTAGATTTGTATGTGCAACCTAAAGAACTGCAAGAGGAAGCTCCCAAGAGAAAGCTCTCATCAGAGGTCCATGCGGGAAATGAAGTTTCTCAGCATTTAGATTCACAGCTAGAAAGAGCAAAGTCTAGTAAATTGTCCACTAGTCGGCATAACAAAGACTGGAAGGGTGTAGCAAGGGGAGGTGCTGACCCACCTCCTCTGTGGAGCTCTGAGATTGACAATGCTTATTTAGAGGAAAAAGCCGGATCAAAAGTAAATTGCAGTCCAAGGTCACGATCTCTTACCCCGGATAGGAAGAAAAGGGGCCGGCCTGATGGACAGCTAAAAACAAAGGTTTGAACTCCTGTTAGATTTATCGATTATATAATATCTACTCAAGGACAAATGTCTATGGTTCTAACTGGTGGTTTTGTTGCAAGAGGGAACACAATGGTATGTTCATACAGCTACAGGGATAGTGCGATAGTGGTTTCTTAATTATTTTTGTTCAGCTTTATGTAAATAGTGTTTCTTTTTCATGTTATACTTATTCATAAAATTTTAAAGGGTATTCTATAGATGCATTTTTAAGTGACTTTCAACATTCCATGATCTGGTTGTGTGAGAATCTAATTCACTTCTGAAGCAAGTAAAATTACAACATTTTGTTAGGTTCTTGTTACCCCATTTCTCCTCTCCATTCTTACTTTTTGTTGGTTGGTGGGTCAGTAGTGGCTATAGTTTTTTGTCCTTAAACTTCTGACATATGACAAATGGACAGAAGGAAGTTTCGAAAGCAACTATGAATGCTCCTCGACGGCTACTCCAGTTTGCAGTGCGAGATGCAGTGGCAACCTCAGGGCCAACTAATCTGGGCATGACAGTGGAGCCCTCATTGAAGCGCCTTCGTTCTGTGGTTTCCACTCCCTTCATTGATTCCTCTGTTGTCAAGCTTCCTCTGGTGAAACAGTCTGTTTCAAAGGTGCAAAATCCCATGGCTACTGTGGTTGATGCTGCAGCAGAAGCTGCTGAAGATGTGGTGGAAATCAAATCCTCAAGAAGTGTTTTTGACAGACTTGGTCGTGGCATAAATCCATTGGATGGTGCCAAACAGCTAGGAGATACTTATACAAGTCAGGAACTAGACCAATCACTACATCTTCAAAGATCTGACTACATTGGCCAGTATGATGCGAATGTGACTCTGTTGGACCATGATGGTGGTTTTCTTTCTGATTCTACTTCTCATAATGAACGTTATGATGATGTCAATGCCATGGATCATCAGATGACTGATGCTTCCCAGATTGGCTTTTCTAGGGGAAACAGAAGTGAGGTTTCACTGATGGCACAGTATAGTGCATTAAAAAATGCAGATGATAGTATGCCCCCAAAAAGGAATAGAAATCAGGAGCAAGCAGCTGCTTCTGCGCCTAATGCTTCCAATAAAGTTATGAATATTTCTGTTAATGTAAATACTTGGAAACTACGGGAATATCAGGAATCAAGAGAGGTTGCAGAAGCTGATGGTCACATCACAGCAGATAGTGAAACAGGGGCTCCTGGATCTGGCCTGCAACTGTTGAGAGGGAATTCCAAACCCTTGAAGTCTATTAATGGAAATGTGAGTTACTGGCACAGGTTTATACTTGTTTTGTGCCGTGGCCAAATATGCATACGCACTCAAGAAACTTTATATTAGATAATTATTATGTGCATGAGTTCAGTTATATCTTATCTTCATTAATCTTGTGACATTTGATAGGGAGACCAAGCTGCTGATATTCGGAAGGAGTCTCAGAGGACCCAATCATCTACCCCTGGTTAGTTCTAGATTCCCTTTCACATAATTTGTTCCTGCTACCAAGAGAAACATGTCATCTTTTTTTTTCATGCTTGCTGCACACATATGTTATACCTTTTTTTTTTTGCCAACATATGTTAGACCTTTTTATTTTGCTGTCTCTTTATAATTTTCAGTCACTATTCTATAGCCTATGAATCACCTCTCATCCACCTAAACATTTCTCTTTTGTATTCCCAGGCTCAAGTGCTTCTGGTCGTCCTTTAGATGATGCTGATTCCAGAACCATTTTTGTTAGCAATGTAATTACTTTTGCTTCTTTTTGTATACTGCTTGGCTGGGGAGGGCAGGCTTCAGGGACATGCTGAATCTGTTCATTTTCTGACTTTACATGGTTTTCATTGTTTCAGGTACATTTTGCTGCCACCAAAGACAGCTTGTCTCGCCATTTTAAAAAGTTTGGGGAAGTGCCAAAAGTCATTATACTCACGGAAGCAGCAACAGGCCAACCAAAGGGGTAGGACGTCTTGGATTTTGGTCTTGCTTCTTAGTTGTCCATATTTTGTGGGCAGCTGTATACTGATTTTCATTTCTTGAGCAGGTCAGCTTATGTGGAATTCATGAAAAAAGAGGCTGCTGATAATGCATTATCTCTGGATGGCACTTCTTTTATGTCACGCATTCTTAAGGTATATATGACATGAGAATAAATGGTAACATCCAGGAAATCGTGTTTTTTATAATCTCCGTGAGAATCCTTTCTGGAAATGTTTGCTATTTAGACATTGCTAGTACTATCCAAGTAAAACACATAAAAGGCAATATACAGCTTTCATCTAATCTCCATGCAATGTTTGCTAGATTTTGGCTGGGTAAAATTACTCTGAAAGGAAACCATGCTGGATAATGATGCATGTTGTGCATAATGTTTGTAGGTTCTTGCTAATAGATAGGGTTAGTGAAATGAGAAGTTAAAGTTATGTTTCTTTCATTTTGCAGGTTGTGAAGAAAAGTGCCGCACCTGCAGAATCTGTTCCAACCATGGCATGGCCACGCGTAACAAGGGGTTCTCCATTTTCATCTGCTGGGTTTTCCAAAGTCCCCTTTCCAAGGGGTGCTCCAGCCTTTAGGCCTTGGCCTCCAATTAAACCTGGAGCCAGGAGCTTGCAGTGGAAGAGGGATGCTCAGGGTACTTCTGACAATGGTGCTTCTTTGAATACCAGCAATGGTTCTGCGCCCTTTGCCCGCAGTCTTACCTATATCAGAACAGAAACCAAACATAATTCAGCTTTTGGTACCATTTATGGTTCTTAAAATTATGGGGTGGCTCATATCTGAACAACAGTGGCTTTCCTTATGTTGATCACAAAAAGAGGGTAAAAAGAGAAAGAACCGTCAGAACAGGCCTGGTTTAATTATTGGAAATATTATTCTATTGTTATAGTCTCACCTGTGTCAGAGGAGAAACTAAAGAAATGCAGCTTAGGCACACCCGAGATTTGGTTCCGACAATGATGAGTGCCCATCATGATTGCATCAGAATGGGCATCACTTTGTTCACAAAATAAGATGGAGGAGGACAATGATGAGTGCTCGTGATCATTTTTTGAAATACTATTCTTCTGTAAACGATGGAGGACATTACAATAAACCAAAGATCTCATTTTCTTATTCTAGTTTGATAAAGGAGAATTTTGGTCGGCTGAAGATGGGAAGAATGTTTTGGAAGTGCTGGGGAAATATGGAACGTATTTTAGTTTTAACTTCCAATGGTATAGTATAGGTGAATTGAAGTTTGTGGATTTGATGGGCCCTTGTATGTTTTATTCTACTGTATATCATGATACAGTTTCTTATTTTGTAGCTTCATTTTGGGAGATATTAGAGATAGACTAGGAATTAGGGATATTGTTTTTCCATTTTTTCTGAGGGCAGGGAATCTGGCTTATGCAAGACTCACTTTCGTTACTCCTCTGCCAAATTTTATGACTACACCGACTCGAGTGGTCCTATCTATATACAAGTTGCAATACTTGGAACATGACTGATGGCTTTCACAAGTTACATATTTTTGTACATGTATGAATTTTTAATTCACCTTTTCCCTCTTTTTTGCCAACTTGTACCCTCATTGATTACGAGTTTTTATATTAACCATCAAACGTTGGCCACAAATTATATTTGAAAGGAGAGAGAGAGAGGTGACGATTAAGTTTATTGAGAGAATTTGGAAGAGCAAATAATGTTTTGTGAGCCTATTTCAATTTGGGGAAGGAAACGAAGGATGATGTTTGTTACTTGTTAGTTGTTAACCATATTTCATTGCAGACATGGAGAATGATTTTGGCTGAATGCTTGAATGTTGCTTGTGAGGTAAAATCTCATTGTTGGGTTCTCCTTCAAGAAGGAGGGGCATTCAATTCATGATGAAGAAATAAGCTTTTGTGGTAAGAAAAAGGCAAAGCAAGTTTAGAAGTTGAAAGGAAAAACCACTTGTTGATCTAATTCAAAGGATCCCATAGTTGATGCATTTTCTATTGTGAAGGATGCCCATTCCAATGTCAATGCTGGCGAAAACGGTTTTGCAGGGAAAGAGAGTTTCACTAGAAACAAAGTAGATCTTCCTCTTCTTGTGACATCAAGTTGCAACAACAGTAAGTTGCTTATCAACCTTAATAAATACCTTGAACAAGCACCACCTTCGGATTTAAAAGTGAATAACTGATTATCAAAGCATTTAATAGTACTAAAGGCCTTGTAGCCTAGTGGTAATGGTATCTCCCAAATGGAAGGAGGTCACGAGTTCGATCTTGTTGTTGTAACTTCAGGCTATTAATGCTTGCCTTCCTATGAGCTTCTTATACATTATCTTTCATATTTTTTTTTCTCACACACTATTTTATTCTCTCTTTTACTTGGGAAAAAAAAGTACATTTATTATACATTTATCACGTTTAACTAATTTTAACGAATTTTCGATATCATAATTTTTTTGAACGCTGTTTATGAATCCAAATCTACGAATATATGCATATATCCCTTTCAAATGTATACAAATCATAAACTAAAAAATCAAGTTTAAAATAACATGAAATAAGCAATATATATATATATATATAATTTGCTGCAAAGACATGCATATTCATTAATTGAGGGTTTATAAAAAAACTGAAATTAACCTAAAGTGTAAACTATTTTTCGTTTGAATAAAACTTATAATTACATTTTAAAATAAAACTCACATCATCATAATAAGATAAATACATTTTTAATGCACAAACTCTATGACACTTTGTTTGCTATAACTTGTGAAATAATTTTACTTACTTTATATATTTTCCCCTTTATGTATTAGTAGCCGGACAACGAGCTTTTCTTCAGACTCAAAACAAAGACAAGATAAAACACACCTAAACACCTTCCATCTTATTTAAAACGGTCCCATACATAGCTTCCCTCGTTAAAACTCGCAACTTTTTTATTTTGACGACTAAGTCAACCAAAACTCAGCAGCAATCAAAATCCACAAACATGGTTAGCTTACAATTCAAAATATTCTTCAACTGAGTCTGGAGAAAACAAGATAAAACACTCCAGCGGACAAGCCAGAAATACAAATAATAGAAACCCCACGAGTTCTCACAAAGAAAAGATTCAATTGCTTGGCTACCTGAAGCGTCAGAGTGAGAATCTGTAACCTTCCTTCTTCTTCTTTCTTCTTAAAGAAGTACATAGGCTTCAGAGATTGACGCAGCAAGAAAGCCAGCGAGAATGGAAATGCAAATGCCAGAAAACTTTGTATAGAAACCTCTGTGATTGGCGAAGGGGACCCCTTAATATATGTGATCCAAGCTCCTAATCCAAGCTGAACCATACCCAGAAAAGCCATTGCCTTGCTTAAGCTATACATGTTCTTCATCATCTTCTGTAGTACATCTCGAGTTTCTTCAGCCAAAGCTGAAAGATCCCGTTCCACAGTAGGCCCTTCAATTTCTTGGTGCTTGAACTGAGGGTTTTGACTAGGGTATGCCTCTGGGTCTTGGGATTTCTCAGATTCTGGAGATGGTGTTTCAGTTGAGAAAGATCTGGGTGTTGCCACCAACGACGGTATAATAAAACAGTCTTGGGAATTCACATTGGAAGATCTCAGAATACTAAGGTTTAGATTTCTAGGTTTCTGAACAAACAGCTTCCTCTGGTCCTTCAAGCCAAGGTTTTTACAAGAATTTTGGGATATTAAAGTTGAACTTGATGCCCAAAAAGTTCTGGGTTTCACAATCATTTTTGAAGCTGTTAATTGTGAAGACTGACCCAAAGTGAAAGTGGAATAGTATTGGGGATTGAAAAGGGAGGAAGGTTGAGACTCACAGATATCATTTTGCATCTTCTTGAAATTAGAAGAAAACATAGAGAGAGAAAAAGAATGAGATGGTTTTAGCAGCCTAGAACCTAACCTTCGTGAAATCATAGCACTCATTTTTTTTGGGTCTGATTAAAGGAAGGGAAACAGGTGGATTGATACTAAATCAAAGGGTATTGTTTCCTACGCAAAACCTGTGAAATATAAGCTCAAATTAGATTAACAATTCTAACAAAAAATATAGACCAAAAGCAGGATTAAATCATGCTAACAAGTATAGACAGAACAAGAGTTTATGCAGAATCTCAACCCAAATGCAAATCACAGTAAAAAAACCGAGAGTTACAACCAAGATTTGCAAAAACACAAAAAAATCTGACCCTGGACTTCATATTCATATTAACTAGAACACAGCAAGCCGCATTAACAGCATTTCACCCCAGAAGTTTAATATTTGGAGCAAGCACCACGGTTGAAATAACAACCTCCTAATCAATTTACATGCAAGAAACAGATCATCACAGTAGGTGGAGTTATAACCCAAATTCAATGAGGAAGAGAACTCTACAAACAGTAAAACTTAACCCAATAAAAAATTCAACATTCTTTTCTTCCAGATAAAAAAAAAAATCTGATGGGAAGCACAACTAATAAAATGAAAGAAAAGAAGAAACCACTCCCCAGCTACTAAATCACGATTACGTGCTCACCTCTGGGTCTTGCAACAACATCCTCAATCGACACGACCGAATGCAGCAAAGGGGTAGAAAACAGACTAGTAATCTTTATTTACTTTCTAAACATCACCCATGTGTAAGTTCAATCAGGATAATAATGACTGATATTCACCACACAATACACATTCCAGATTCAAACGGAACTCATGAATCAGAGATACAGAAATTAGGTTCACAAACAGAGAACGGTCACCTAAAACTTTAGAGCAACCATTATCAACTAGTAATCTGGAATCGAACAATAACCATATACACATTTCAAAAAGAAAGGGGAGCGCTAACTATAGGCATCACATAAGACCGAGACAAAAGTCACTATTATTCCACTTTACAAGTCAGGAACGGATTCACTCCCAAAAATCCTTAGATTGCAGAAAACAGAGCAAATGAAAGAGTTCGAAACCATTACCTGTTCAAAGCTAAGCTCATGCCCACTCCGCCTCTCTGATTTATCGAAGATGGGAAGTGACAAGTGAATCCAGAGAATAGTCAATGCTTGGATTTGGCACTAAGAATGAAATAAGACTCAAAAAATGCTAACCCTACGCACAAACTCCGCCCACCGTTTTCCTAGCTGGAGAAGATCGATCCGAATTTGTGTCCTCCTTGTCGATGGAGAGCTGGGAAATTATGCGTCTTCGTGGGTCCCATCCTTTTTATTTCTGAAATATCATGTGATTGAGATCAGCTAAAAACAATCGTTGTGTGAAGAATGTTATATTTTTTTGGTCTCTGTCTTAATAAAAAGAGAAAATGAATATAAAAATATATATAAAAAAATATAATAAATGATTATATAAAAAAATTAATGATGAATAAAGGTATGAGTATTACAAAAGTATATAAATAGGAGTTAAAAAAAAAAGATACTTTAAATTTTAAAATAAAAAAAATAAAATTGTTTATATTTAAGACCAGTGTACCAAAAAAGAGAAAATTATATATAAAAATACAAAAGAGAGTACAAGGTTTTGGCCGCAAGTGTTCTTTTTGAGTTTTTGATCACGTTTTATTTAGACCTTTGAAACAGGTTAATAGCATCTTCCTCCTTTCAGTTTGTCTCCTTTTTTCTTTGTTTTTTTTTTTTTTTGGAGTTTTGTTTTCAGGTTTCAAACCATTAATTTTTGATCCCATAATGTAAAATAATACAGATTTATATTGATTTATAGGTATTAATGCTCTAAACAAATGAAACTTGAGAGAACAAAATATATAATTTAAAATTTGAGATGCCAAAACTAAGTTGTGGATAAATTTGAAGGACTAATAATGTTCATATTAACCCCTCAAAAGCTGTGAAACAATTGTAGTAAATGTTTCATTGGCTATTTTTTATATAATTAGAAACTTTGTTTTACAAACAAGATTTCGCGTGCTAAGAATTTACACACAAATTTAAGAGTCTTTGACAATTATTGACAAGATTCAAAATGGTAGTAACTTTTTTTTACCAGAGTTAATTATGATTACATATAGCACTATTAATTATAGAAATACATTGCCCAGGAGGTAAAGTGTTGGGTTCAGTCCCACACACAACCAAAGTATCCCATGCTATTTTTATTTTATTTTATTTTTTCTGTCTGCACCTGATATCCTCAGCCTGCCTTTTGTAACTTGAGCGCTTCATGGGTTTAGACTAATCTGGATTTGGGGCACGTGAGACCATTTATGGTGGCAACCCTTACTACTGAGATTTAACACTGTTGCATGTCCAAATTCAAAACTCTGAGAGTCGAGACTTTGATTAAGCATAAAGTGATTCAAACACTTTTTTTTTAAAATATAGTTCATAGGCTCGGGCAGGCACTAACAGCCTGAGTTTACAACGACGGAATCGAACCCGTGACCTCCTCACACTTAAAAAATACCATTACCATTAGGCTACAAAGCCTTACGTAATTGATCCAAACACTGGATGGCTACCACATGCTACTTTTATTGCATGTGACTTGTTTCTTGGGAATATAATGATGCCTTCATGTATGGTATTAAAGTGATTTTAAGATGGTTATTAAATTCAAACTGGATTGATTGGTTTAAGTTGGAAACCGGCGAATAGGCCGCCTAACCGATATGGGTGAACACCAACAAAATATGTGAGATGAAAAAGTTTTGGTTAAAATATATGTTTGGTCCCTTATGTTTGATTCAAATGTCATTTTAGTCCCTTAAATTTGTAAAGTATACTTTTAGCACTTCAATTTTAACACATGGAAAATGTTATTTTATCAAAGTTATATTATTTTAATATTAGCTTGCTACCAAATCAACTCGAAATTTTTAACAAACTCATATCTTACATTATTTTAATCCTAGATGGATGCCACATCAACTCAAATTTCTTAACAAACTCATATTTTAATTACAAGATTTCTCCGATCTTAATCAATTTCTCCTTCTCCTCCCTTTCCACATCGAAATTAAACCCTCCTCCGGCCGCCAACTCCTTCCTCCATTAATTAAATGCTTACATTAATTTTAAACGTGTTCTTCTTTTGACTGTGATAGATTGAATGAGTGCTTTGGAATTGACTTTATCAAATATTATTTTTCTACATTAGTTTCTACGTTTGTTCCGCAACAGTTAGCATATGGAGTAATAATATTAATAACACACAATTATCTCCGGTCCGTGCTCAATAGCTTTTACGATTCAAACCTCAGTTAGTTTAATCAACATCAATCAATTCCAAATAAGAGTTGGTTGGTGTAACAATGCAAGTAGAAGCAGAGGGTTAGGGTTAGAGTGCATAGGAATATTATATTTATGGAAAATGAAGGGTACGTACGTGCTGACGGCAGAGAAGAATTGAAGTTATTTATATATTTAACTATTTTTATCTCACTTTAAATATTACATAACTATCAAATTAAAAATATATGATTAAGTTTTTTAATAAAAAGAAAAAGATCCAATAAAAAAAATAATAGGTTACTCTTCTACTTATCACCTAAATATATATTCATTTAAAAAAAGTCATTTCTATTATTTCTTTTCCAAACACAAACAACTTCTAATAAATAACTTTTTTTAAGTCATTTTCTATAAATTACTTATTATCAAAATTGTGTCTACCCAAACGCACCCTTAATTTATCATCAAAGTTGTTTTTGTCCCTCACTGGACTTTATGGTTTTTTTAGCTCTAACGCTGCTTTTGAACTTGTTTTCACTCACGGTACGGTTTTGTACAAATCCTCTTTACTTCTTCATCTACATTTGGTGGTAGATATAATCAAATTTTTTACAGTTGATGATAGGCTTATTCCACATGTTCAAAACAAATAGAGTTTGTTTGATTTTATTTTAAATAACGGCTTTTTTAACCAAAAAAAAAAATTGTTTAAAAAGTTGCTTTCACTAAATTGTTTTAAGAAAACAAGAAGTCGTTTGTAAAAACTAAACAACAAAAAATTTTACAAAATTGTTTTAAAGACCCGAACTTGTGTCAAACTCTATTTCATCATGCCCACTGCAACACCTTAGTTTGGTTTGGATTTAGTTAAAGTAATTCTTCCGCATGCTAAATAATAAGAAGTTTTAGGGCCCGTTTGGATGTGGCTTATGATAAGTAGCTTATTTTTTTGATGGGCTTATGATAAGTGGCTTCAGAAAGATAAGTGACTTATCAGAAGTTGTTGTGTTTGGATGTGACTTTGCAGAAGTGACTTTTTTTTTTGATGAAACATGTTTGGATGATAAGTAGAAAAGTGACTTATGATGAAATTTTTAAAAGAATTTTTTTATTTAAAAATAA